>JADLZK010012961.1:0-269453 GCA_015847255.1 Hyparrhenia diplandra
AAAGTACTTTATAATGAGTTGTTCTTACAGTTATATTTCAATCTACACGACCTGTTTTCTCACCATAGAGTGCATGTTGAATTCATGTCTAAACTACGGAGTACTAAAGTGATGCACATGAAATGGATGGTCAACACAATAAGATAAAGGTGGAAAGATGAGTGTGTGGGGATTTCAAATATTAAAAAACTTTTTGTAAACGTTATCTCCAAATCCACCGAAAGGAAATTGAAAACCGCGGGATTTGTCGACAAAGAGGGCAAAGTCAAATCCCACACAAATAAAAAGTCAGTGCTGCGGTGGGGGTTGACAGGACAGACTCTGCATTTAATAAACCCCCTCTGAACCGTGGACTTTGCCCATTCCCCCTTTATTTTAATACAGTAAATTCTGGCACCGAAAAAACCAAAACACAAGCAAAGCCACTGTCACGGTGTCTCCTCTCCTCTCCGATCAAATCCACATCGGAACCACCACTGAAAAGCACGCGGCTCCTACCCGGCCCGTCCGGTCCGGCCGCCGCCATCAACACCACCGGTGGGAGGTGCCTGTCGCCGCGCGCGCGTTTCTCGGCTCCGGTACCCCTCCGCTCGTAACCTGCAAGTTTTCAACGGCGGTTGGGTCCCGTCAAAAAAATCTAATCCTCCCGTCGTCTCTGAAGCCGGCTTTCTTGACTAATCGGCGGCGGAATTTCGCGGTCTGGGTCTGGCCGCCTTGTCTTGTTCCTCCCTTGCCCGGTGGTTGATACCTTCTGTTCTCTTCCCTTGTTTTGGGGCGCATTTCCCACTTGCTTCTTGGTTCGTTGGAGGTCGTCACCTTCTTCCTGCTTTGATTTTTTCGTTCATCGGTGGGAGCGTCGTCAACGCGACGACTCGAGCGGGTAAGTTTCGTTCCATCTTTTGCGCCTTCATTGTTACCGCCGGCGTCGGGTGGTATTGAGCGATCC
Source organism: Hyparrhenia diplandra (assembly GCA_015847255.1). NCBI lineage: Eukaryota > Viridiplantae > Streptophyta > Magnoliopsida > Poales > Poaceae > Hyparrhenia > Hyparrhenia diplandra. The sequence continues at coordinate 947 of JADLZK010012961.1, forward strand.
GATATTCACGGCGGCCAATTTCGCATCTTACAGGTGCTCGGCTGGTGGAGCTACTGGATTTCTTGGCACGTCGGCATTTGGTCAGTGGTCACCATGGGGGGGCGTGTGTTCGGCGGGGATCGCCGGGGACAAGTCGCCGACGGAGCTCTCGTTCCGAGCGATGGGGTTCGTGGTGGAGCAGGATTTCAGGGCCTTCTCAGTCGCAGGCAATAACAAGACCGCGCCCGTCGAGGAGGCGGTGGATCCTAACCAGGTGACCGATCAGTCGTTTCGTCTGCCGGAGAAGGTCTCGCCACCGTCCAGCGGCAAGCTTCGTCGCTCGGTCTCCAAGGCTGGGAAGCCTAGGAGAAGCACCTCGGGCAAGGCTGGTCCGAGCAAGGCAAGTCTTTCCTTCTGGATTTACACGTGCCTGTATAATTGCACATCAAAAAAAAAAAAATGCACATCAAAATTGATTAGTTCATAGTTGGGAAACAAATGCTGGATCGTGCATTAAGACTTAGGTCTTGTATTACATTGTGTAGTGAGTAGTGACTAGTGAGTAATGACAATAATTTTGCTGGAAATAATGTTACTTTGTCATCTTATTGGTAATGAGAGGAGCTAAGTTCTTAAATTGTAGCATGAACCTTGTGCCAATCTATCGACCAGACATGGTTTCTGTGATTCAGAACAAGCTTGTTTTGACAGGTTTCGTAATGTTTCTTCTTTTCTCGACTCTTCTTGCAGGTTTCAGACATAGGCACAGTGCTTGGTAGGAAGAGTACCTCTGGACTTGGGAAAGCAGTAGAGGTTCTAGATAATCTGGGCAGCAGCATGTCAAGTTTGAGCCCTGGAGGGGGTTTTGTGGCGGGACCAACAACAAAGGGGAACAAAATATCAATCCTCGCATTCGAGGTTGCAAACACAATAGTTAAGGGCATGAGCCTCATGCAGTCTTTGTCCAAAGAGAGCCTGAAATATTTGAAGGACATGGTACTTTTATCAGAAGGTGTACAACGTTTAGTTTCAAGCAACATGGATGATCTGATGAGAATTGCTGCAGCCGACAAAGAGGTTTGCCAACACATATATCAGCATTTTAATTCTCTGATATGGTTTGGCGGATGTTATAGCTCAACTTTAATAACATTCCTAAATAATAAAAGTTATGATATTCTGGTCACATCTTTGCAGGAAAGAGCTGAGTATATTTTCACGAGAAGTCATAAGATTTGGGAATCGATGCAAAGATCCTCAGTGGCACAACCTGGATCGTTATTTCTCCAAGTAGGTTCCCATTGTTAACATGGCTTAGTGATTGATTCCTAGTGTAATGATCTCACGAGCCCTTGTGTTTGTTTCCAGGATAGGGTCAGAAATTACACCCCAACCAGAATTAAAAGAAACAGCAAAAGCAGATATGCAGCAACTGATGACCCTTGTACGACACACTGGTGTGAGTATCACATACGTTGGCAAAGTCTCTAGTGCTCTTACAGAAAACAAACTGTCTTTGATTACATTTATTTGGTTTTTGTTAACCTTTGCAGATCATGCAATCCATTTTATTCCTCTAGCCTTTTCTGATTTGGTTGCTCTTCCCATAGGATCTCTACCATGAATTACATGCATTGGACAGATTTGAGCAAGATTATCGCCGTAAATTGGAGGAAGAGAAAAGATCAGCTGCATTTGAAAGGGGTATGTCGATGTTCATTCATGTATCACCCTTGAAGTTTCAGATGCTGTTTTGCTGCCAGTCCAATTTCCTGACTCAGCACACTTATAACTGACTGCCATGAATGAACAGGGGACACTGTTCAGATTATCAGACAAGAACTGAAGAGCCAGAGGAAGCATGTACATAATTTGAAGAAAAAGTCTCTTTGGTCCAAGTCTCTTGATGATGTAAGTAGTTCATATGCAAATCATGCACAAGATGAAGTGTACATAGATGGAAATTTTCTAATTTTCTGTTTTTAATAGGTCATGGAGAAGCTGGTAGATATTGTCCAGTTCTTACATGTAGAGATTCGAGATACTTTTGGGCCTTGTGGTAAGGTTGCTCGCCCACTCTATATTTGTCATCAAACCAGTCACGGCTACGACCTAGTAATTACTACTAACTTGTTTGTTTTGTGTTGTTTTGTTCCTGTAGATGTAGAGTCAAATGAATCGCAAGAGAGCCATCAAACGTTGGGGTCTGCTGGTCTCTCTCTTCACTATGCTAATATCATTTCTCAGATTGACAATATTGTAAGTGTCTCGTGTTTACTCAAATACATTTTGCTGCCTCATTTATATTTTGCATGTGTCCACATTAGTCAGCTACATTTATTTTTTTCATAATCAAATTATCAATAGGTTATGCTGAAACTAGCAGACCAAATATGCTGTATGTATTATCTAGAGATTTGGTTCTTCCACAACCTGTAGCTATATTGGTCAATGATGTTATAGGATAACTAGATGAGGTTCAAAAGGCCGGTTGGATTACTACATTCTGAAACTTCAAAAAAAAAACATTCTGAAACTTCGAAATCTTCGCTTAGAAGTGTTATGTTTACAGCCAATCAGTCATCATACGGAAATCTTGCAACATTTGTTCTCAGAAAAGAAAGGGAATGTTGTCATAGTTACAGATCTCATGCTACCGATGAGCATGAATGCATACTTTCAACAAAATACTTGTTGAACAGTCCTGGGGAACTGTTTACTGACTGATATTCGTTGCTTAAGGTTTCCCGAAGCTCTGTCCCCCCTCAAAGTACAAGAGATGCACTCTATCAAGGTCTGCCCCCAAATGTCAAGTCTGCTCTTCGAACAAGACTGCTGACTTCAACAGAATCTGACGAGGTACTCTGATGCTGTTCAATATGATGCTCCATTATCCACATTGCTAACATCCACACGGGAGGTTTATATTTTCCAAACACTATTTCTTGCTGTGTTAGGTTCCGATCACTAAAATCAGGAGTTCGATGGAGAAAACTCTGCAATGGATTGTCCCGGTTGCCAATAATACGGCCAGGTACTTCAGATTGAACTGTTTTGTACAAACTACAAAAAAGTAGAATCACACTCGATCCTTTTCCATGAGGAATTGACTTTGACGTTAACCCTTGTTTGTAATGCTATATGGCCCAGAGCACACCACGGATTCGGATGGGTTGGCGAGTGGGCGAACACAGGGTAATAAACAAGACACTCATGGATTCTTTTTTTTTTTTTAAAAGAGTAATTTTTATTTATTCCTCAGAGTATACTAGTAAGCTAAATGTGTGTCCCCAAACTGAAGAACTAGTCTCCGATTGGATTTGTGCAGGAACGATCTATCACGGAAACAGGCTGGTCAACCTGACGCTCTCAAGATGGAGACTCTGCATCACGCGGACAAGGAGAAGGCCGACGCGTGCATCCTGGACCTGGTGGTGTGGCTCCACATTCTCATCAGCTACAGCAGGCCTCCGCAGAACAGGTCACCGAGCCGATCCCCCGTGCGTTCTCCGGTGCACGCGGCCCCGCAGGTGCCAGCAGCATCGTCCTCCAGTGGCGCTGCTGGGACGCTTACAAGAGAAGACCGTGAGATGCTGCAGGACGCGTACACCCGACGGCGGTCCCTTGGGACGACTGGGAAGAGCAAGAGCCAGGAGCTGTCGGCGGCGGCGTCCCGCGGCCACAGGCTGGCGCTGAGCAGGAGCGACAGGCTGAGCAAGAGCGGCAGCCACTGCCCGTCGTCGTTGCGGGAGCGGGGGCAGGAGCACGGCGGCAGGATGTTTCCCCTAGCGACGGGCAGGTCTCCCGCCTCGTCGTCGCCCGTGGTTGTTGGCTTCGACATTGACCGGATCAGCAGGGCGCTGGACGTCATGGACAGAGTGGATGTGCAGCACGAGCAACCGTGACCGTGAGGCTGAGCAGCAGCTGTGGTGTATGCATGGCATGGATGTTTGTGAGTGTGAAGTGTGATGGTAAGGAAGGGAGGTCAGAGGTGTAGTAGATCAAGGCCAGGTTTAGGAATGGTAAATCAAGATCTGGTGAGTGATGGTGTGGATTACTATTAGCAGATTATGAGATTAGCATGCATAATGCCTGCAGAAACACTGCAGGATGATGGATAGCACATATATAATATGCATATATAGTTACATAGGCAAAATTTCCCCTTTTTGTTTGTCTTTCTGTCTGGCGGTCAGTACTCAGTATTTGTATATGTACTGTGCCAAATCATCAGGCCAAACAAACTCTGTTGCTTGTAATAACTGTATATATTATTTATTATATATACAAGTCGCCAAAAATGCAGCAGGCTGTAGGCATGCACACTCAGCTGAGCAGTAAAGCATGCTTCTGTGTTGACATTGCTGGGAAGCCATCCATCCAGGATTGCTGTGGCGTGTATGTATCATCAGGACCCAGGAGAAGCAGTTAAGCAACTTGAGCTGCTGCGTTCCATGACCATGCGAGATGAGAGGCAACGGCAATGCTGATTGCTGAAGCAGTCGATCAGGATTGCACCGGAGACGGATCAGTGAGCCAGGCAGAGGCGGACGATTCAGCTCTACTAGGCGCTGCGTCAGCAGGATTGGGGGGAGTCGGTTACGTTACGCGCGACACGACATGGGGAGGACCGTGGGCTAGTGGCTGTGTGTGCTATTATACCAGGTAACCGTCAGGGGAAACGGACGATCTCTCCGTGCGTACTAGTACCACCACTAGCTAGCTACCAGCTCGATCGTCCCTGCCCTGGTCCATATGCAATGCTGCTGCCTGTATCGACTGTATATGTGCATGTGCCCATGATGTCCATGTACAATGCGCCAGCCGCGTTGCATGCCTGCGATTCTCGCTCTCGAGTTCGTCCTGTGTCTTTTCCGCCATGGCTGACGCAGCGTGCAGTGCAGCCATGCCATGGAAGGACAGCAGCAAGGTTTGGCCCGATCGACCGAAACATGCATCGTCTCTGCATCACATGGATGACGCGGCCGAGTCCAGAAGCAAGCAAGTAAGTTACTATACTTGAACGACTTTCGCGTCCAGTATTGTCGACCTTCTTCGATCATAAACACCCGGTGTCCGCAGGAAATCCAGCCATGGGGTTCCGGCCCGGCGACAGGCGCGTCCATCAAAGCTGATCCAAAATGCACCTGGACCGTGCCAGCGGGATGATGTCCAGCGACCTGCGGGCCGCCGGCCATTACGTGCGGCGCATGCCGTGCATTGTGTATATCCGTGTCCCATGCTGGACGACGTAGACGTTAATTAGGATACGAAGTACTTATACTATATAATACCTACTACTATACGTACGGCCACTGGGCCACTGCCTTGTCAAAGTTACTTCCTCCGTCCAAAAAATGTTAGTCGACTTCGATTTTCGTACCACAACTTTGACTCAATTTCTACAAAATACGTACATTTGTATCTTCAAATAATTTGGTTAAAAACTAGATTCAAAGATCTTTCTAATGATACTAATTATGTATGATAAATATTAATATCTTTTAATATATAATTGTCAAAATTGCGCAGTGGCGACAAACATTTTGAGACGGAGGAAATACTCAATTTTCGTTTCAAAAATAAATTAATACCAAACCGCATATGAGAGATTTGCTGGAATAGCTCACTTCCAACAATAATGGGGAGTGACTTAGTGAGTATGTCTACCTAAAAACAACCGAGTGTTTCGACACTCTCCTCCCCCGGCCGCCCATCACCATCCTACCATGCCCGCAACCTACCTCTTTCCCTTCCCCCGCCTCCCGTCGCCGCTTTCTTCTCCAACTATGGCGGACGGCCACACTCCTCGCCACGACCTGACCTGGCTGCCACTAACGACCCTAAACCGCCCGATCACCATCCCTACCGCCTGGCCTGCCTGCCTTCCCAGGAGCGGGGTCCTTTTATAGCCACTAGAGTTGGAGAAGAAAGAGTCAAGAAGAAAGAGGAGAGGCTTGTCGGAACCCTAGCCATGTCGTTGCCATTATTTGTCTTCGATCGGTACGCACGAATCCAAAAGTAGGAGGAAGAGGCCGGCTACCTCTCAGCGACGCCAACACCGCTGGAGACAAACCGGACGGCCTCAAAATCACATATGGGCGGGGACTAAAACAACCGAGTGTTGTTTGGCATTTCCTGTAATGGAATTATAGAAATAATTAGAAAAATTCTTATAAGAATAATCACATTTTTTTGAGATAAGCTATGATGTCTGCTTGTACATTTATTTGGCTGGAGATTGCAGAATAAAGTGGTGTGCATGCAGTCTTGCAGGGAGGGAGGAGGATAACCTGCTGCAAGATTTAGCTCTCTAGCTCGATCGATGATTAACTAACGGAAAGCGATGAGGACGGATCATCACCAGTGATCGATATTATTACGACTCCATGTGTTTCAGGATAAAGCTAGCTAGCGCAAACGTACGTACGTCGAGTAACGACAACAGCAAGAGCGTCGTCGCCCATTGCCATTGGTGCGCAACTTTAATTTCTGACCAAAACCAACAAGTAGCAAGTGCAACAGTATCTCTGCATTAAAACAACGTGTTGTTTTTAAGAACATAAATCCTTTTTTAGAATGTGTAACGCGGAAATAGTGCTAATTTATTTATTACTAGTAGATTTCTAACCAAAGTTAGTTGGTTCTTTCTCATATACCACCTCCGTCCCGCTATCTGTGTCGCTCGGGAGCTGTGCGTGTGAGAGGATTGCGGTTCCCGAGCGACAATAAAAAAGGGACAGAGTAGTAGTGGTTGAAGAAATTAAAAGCTAGCTAGTGATTTATTATTTATATAGCTGCTAGAGAATACAGCGATAAACAGGGGATAATATGTAACTAAACAGTGGAGCGAAGTATCTGTAGCCTCTAGAGGCAGAGAGGAGTCAATGAGCTAGAGTTTATCGATCGATGTGGGCAAGCAAGCAAGCGCATGTGTCAAAATTAACATCTGCTTCCATTCAGGTTCTGCCTAATTACCCGGCGATGGACCGACCGACGTAACGAAGTAGGTGTGGCACCAATTCCGTCGGCCGCTGTTATCTAAATCTAAATGCATGTCGTGCGCCGGTGGACGGCATGCCGCCGATTGACTAGCTATACAGAGAGAGATTCTCCATTTCCTCTGCACCACCAAACCACGTACACACAGGGTGCTCAGCTAGCCGAGTCCAGTAGCGGTTTCGAAAACCGTCTGTTGAAACAAAACTGATTACGATTGTGTCCTAGCGTAACTTATTAACAGGAGCTAATAATTGAGGAGCATAGTAGTATCGGAGTGACAATGACATGACACTAGGGGACTGTAACTCATTACCAATACACCGTGATCCCAGTGACAAGGACGGCGCACACAAAAGTACCTGCAGTGACGCGCGCCGCCATTCTCTAGGAAACACGCTAACCCAGCCCTCTGCACCCGTGTCCCGTGCTCCTATTTGAAACGAAAAAAAAAACATTGCTCCAAGCACTGCTAGTTACTACATCTAATCGATCTACTGCCTGGTTAATTATATATACGCAAAACAAGTGCCGTGTTTCCCTTAAAAGAAATCGCTACTAGTTGCAAGCGACAAGGAGAAACGATGGAATTTCTGTGACAAGAGGTGTGTGTTAACCGACAGCAGCTTGGTGGTGCGACATGCACAAAGCACGCATTCACCCACCAAATCACGCACTATTCTGTGCTGTGCTGTGCTTGTCACGACGATCGAGCTACTTGCTGTTGATGGTATATGTGCAGTGCGTGCGCATACAAGCATACAAGAAACTCTGCTTCTTCTGTTAGCTAAAAAGAAACTCTACGACGCACTGCACCTGCAGTAGCGCGTGCATATCTTAACTGCTGCATTAACAAATCGCATAACAATAATAATATATAAATCCATGCATATACTCTCCCTCCGGGTTGGTATTAGAAGTCGTTTTGGACAAAGTTTGAGTCAAACATTGGGAATATAAATCATTAATAACTTTAAAGTTGTTGAATTTGTAAATGTGAAAATTATATGAATAGTTTTGTGTTAAAAAATACTTTGATAAAAGTATACATATATCACATTTATATAAATACTTTTTGTAATAACAAGTTTTGGTCAAAAGTTGTGTTTTGGAGACCGTGTCGCTGTTCTAAACGACTTCTAATACTAACCCTAAGTGAGTATGTGATTTGTCCATATCTGTGCATCGTCTCCTGATAATCAACTTACTTCCAGTCCCCATTATTACGAGCCTAAATGAAAAAAACAATTAATCCACGAATTTCTCCACTATTTATTTATCCATATATGTGCATTGCATTGCACTTTGGCACTTTGCACGCATATATGTGGCGTATACATATATGCCCTTTCGGTTGTCGTAGTATAAGCTTTAATAAACATATATATAAAATATCGTGCAGTAGTGCGTGCAGGCAGACTTTTGCTTGTCCTGCTGTCTAAAATCGACGATGTAACGCGGAAAGCTAGCACCACAAATTATTGTGTGTCACGTTCACATTTCAGAATTCAGAGTCATATATGGCCGTTGCCGCCAAATCCGTTACCAATGTATTCAGGATTTACTGATCAGAAGGGTCATTTTAAATTATCTAGTCAACTTTAACTTCAATTTATCATAGTCCTCTAATGTATTATAAATAAATTTGTAGGGAAAAAAATCCAACACATAAAACTTTAGATTTATATTCTCTTTTAATTTAGCTATCCTTGTAAGCAAGCAATATTACTTGGTCATGAGAATTTATTAAAAAAAAAACTACAACCCTATATGGGCTTCTCTCTTGCCTACCGGCCGTGGTTAAGGAGGTCTCTCTAGCAACTCAATTTTCTAAGTTACAATGTTTTTTTTTTTTTTTTTTTTTTTTGTGAACCATTGATTCTAGAATAAGTCTCCTGAAAATTTAAAAATGGGTGGACAGGTTCCATCACTATATATACCCTCAGACTCAGTGCGCTAGTTACAATGAATTTATACTAAACTAACACGAAAATTTCACACAATTACTTTCTGGTCTACTAGGTCCTTTCGTTTTTATTTATAGGTCGTACTATTACTTTTGTTTTATAAATCAAACAGTTCTATCTTTGACCATCGATTCCACTATATTTATATGATTCCACTGTATTTATATATGTTCATGGTATATAAGGTTTAAGTCAATCTGTATTTCTTTGAATGTTGCACAAAAACTTTAAATCAAATTTGCATATTTGACAACTGAGAAAATATATATACATATCCGTGTCAAAAAGACCATACGACATGTCATGCTTACACACACCTTCATCTTTTTGAACTCCACAGCTTTTCAGGATCGCACGCTACTACTTTTGATGTCAGCGTGGCCACCCAGCTGAATTCAACCACAAGCTTAAAGTTAGTGAACTTTGAACGAACCTAATAAACCCATAATTTAATGATCACCAACAAATACCAACATTCCATTGCATGAATTATTGGCCAAACGCTAAATACATGTAGTACTCGATCCGTATGTATGTATCAAATGGCCTCCTACTGTACTATATATAGCTACAACTACTAGTAATAATTCGAGTAATTTACAGTGAATTTACCATCTCATCTCACAAATCCAAATTAACAGCATGACGTACAACGACAATATTGCTATCAACAACAACACGTAGAGCGTGAACACACGCGAACGAACTGGGAGACTGATCGATCGAGAGATGTCGTGGCGTGAGTCACAACTTATCTCTCGGCTCGATCGCCGGTCGATCGGGGCTAGCCCAGCTCAGTTCAGGCGCCGGCCGGCGACTTGGTCTTTGCGGCGAAGCAGGCGGCGGCGCGCTTGCAGGAGCGGTAGAGGCTGAGCATGGACAGCCAGTCGGCGAGGGCGTCGCCGAGCCTGCCGGGCGACGACCGTCGCCCGCGGGCCCGGCGCACGCGCACCTTCCAGCGGCGGCGGTTCCGCGTTGCGTCGCCGTCGTCCATGGCGGTGGCGTACTCGGCAGGGACGACGGAGGCGTAGGGGTCCGAGCCGCCGGCGCAGGAGCGGGCGAACAGGGACGGCGGGAGCGGGAGCGCCTTGACGATGCTCCGGTTCCGGGCGGGCGTCTTGGGGATGCCCGGGCGGTGCTCCCACGAGAAGGGCACCGCCGAGGCGCGCAGTGGGGACGGGAGGAACCGGTGGAACGGCGACGCCGACGACGACGACGTCTGCGGGAAGAAGGAGAACGGGGAGGCCGGCGGCCGCGCCTGCTGCAGGGACAGCGACGGCGAGTTGTGGTGGTGGTGGTCGGGCTTCCCTGTCCCTGCTGCCTGGAGGAGGCGCCGCCGGCGGCGTGGCGTGGCTACGGCCGAGGGTGGTGTGGCCGGAGCCGGCGCGGGGCGAGATGGTGAGGCGGGCATCGGGGCCGGCCTCTGGTGGGCTGGTGGTGGCTGGCTGCAGGTGTTGGGGTGAGCTGGGGTCGGTCGGTTGGTCGCGCTTTATGCTGCGCGGCCTGCGAGTTTGGGCGTCCAGGGACGGAATAGTTTAGGACCCGCGTCAGCCACGTGGACGCTGACGTGCCTGCCCTTGCTCCAGTTCATGACCAAAGTCCAACGTGGCAATGTAGTGCTTCAACATGCTTTAAAGATGTTCGTTTGTTCTTCATTTATCATGTTTCAGTTTATTCTTTCATATAATACTATTAAGGCCCTGTTTGGTTTTTCATAAGTCGGTGTGACTAAAAATCGATGAATTTATAAGTCATGCCTGTTTAGTTTGAACTGATCAAGGAAAAAAAGAAGAGAAAATAGGTGATTTATAAGTCAGGGTAAAAAAAGAGAAAATGGTTGCAAGTGACTTATAAGTCCCTCTTGTTTGTGCAAAATAAAGTCACTTATTTTGAATTTTGACTTATAAGTCACCCGACTTATGGAAACCATACATGCCTAAATTAGCCAGAATTAGTCGTCCCATTAGCCAAAATCAAACATAAATATGAACAAAACAGTAAGTTTTGCCTTTACCCATTTGACACCGGTCCCACGAGTACGTCTTTATTATTGTCAAGAAAGTGGGTGGCCGCAGATGAAAATCGATCGTAGGTGATGAAAGAATTGGTGCCGGCCAGCAACGAGGTCATGACCATCGTGTGGCCACTGACTTGGTTGGGTTTGCTTTTGGCTTTTGACCGTCATCCTATCATCATAATCAGGGGTCTACCACAGTTCAGGTCTTTGTTGCAAGAACTAATTCTCTTTCGAGGAGATCGGAAATATCTTAATTTCAGCGGAACTGTTCTCTTCTCAAGTTAAACTGTTGTATTTCTGATACATGATTAATGATAATACGAAAATTAAGCCTCTCGGTTCGACAAGTAAGTAAAACACGCCCATGATCCAAGTAGCCCAAAACTACTGTTCATGTACCTCTTTTTGTATTCAGATGGAAGAGAATGTTTACAAGCTAGTATTAGGCATTGATCTCATTGATTTTCAACAAGCGTGATTCATTCGTTCCTCTCTACCGTGTTGTTTCCTAGTGTATTACTCGCTGCATCAAGCAACACCTTCTTTGCTTCGGCGGCGATTCACATCTCGAACTCATACTTGATGAGCTTAGCAGGTCAGCCACCCCCACCTAAGTGTTGGCTCGATCTGCAGAAGCATCCGGCGTTCATGTACCTCTGATTTCGTCTAGCTAGTTAATTAACAAGATGCGTGGCGGCAACATGCATATGTGTGGTGAATGTCATGGATGGAACTCTTGGGTTGTACGTGTGTGCCAGCCGGGCTGCAGCCCCCTTGGTCTTGAAAACCGACGGCCACCTGCAGCATGTTGTCTCTTTCCACCCGGGCTCTTTGTTATTTTTTCATTTGAAAGTTAATCCTCTTTGCGTTGGTTGATGATGATGAAGCAAAAGTGAAAGGAATCTCAACCTTATCGTTTCACCGTGTCGATCGGGTACATTTCGCGAAAAAATTTACATACTGATGTGCTCATGTTATACGAATTGAATACGTACCATGTATGGTTCATGACTTGGATGGTTGATGGGAACAACATATGCAAACAGTGTACGTACATGAACCACATACACGGCGCTATCTATAGCTATATTTATCGGTAGTACGTGTACTTATGTAGTACCTATATATGCTGGTCACGTACAGGGGGAGGTCATGCATTTTACTAGCTCGGGAAATAAATAAAGGAGACGACGACAGTACGTGAGGTGTTGTATTATTAACGTAAGGCACACGTACCTCGAAGTCGTCTGATGAACCTTTCAAGAAAGTAAATATATTGCAGTCTGGGGCTCAGCTGGTAATACGTCGTGCATCACGTTTTGCCTCGCTCCTCATCAAGCTTTGCAGGCACGCACACGGCCAGGCCAGTGTGCATGATCGACGACCTAGCTAATAATCAGCTACCATAATAGTACTCAAATATTGTTGATCTTAATGATCCAGTGGATCAAGGGTCTAGCGCGCAATCAAATACAACTAACGAGCTAGCTAGCTAGCACTCCAGTGTACTATACTAGCATGAACCCTAACATAAAGGTTTAGGCATAAAACCATGTGATAGAAGTTTTGGGGACAGGGTGCGTACGGACGGTGAGGACGGTAGGCGTGGCTGGGAGCCTGGAGGGAGTCGGGAAACAGAGGCGATGGGTGCGGGCAGTGAAGGGGAAAGAAGAGTCATGATGCTGGAGAGGTGGGATGTCCATTGCTGTTAATACTTTTTTTTTCGAAAGCGTGCAATTTAACATGTACTGCATTAAGGGAAAATAGATTTTACATCCACGCTGACCCTTGGCGAGGTGCCGCGGATCAAGCGAGGCCACACATGACAAAGAGCACCGGCTCGAACGGCGGTGCCAAGAGTTGTACTAGACTAGGAATCCCATTGTGCGACTTGAGGTGCTAAACCTACCGCACCGCGCTCAGCAGAGGCACCAACGCCTTGAACCCTGCTGCACACCACTCATCAGACCAGCACCGTGTTGCCGTCGATACTGAATCTGGCGGTCACGAAATTAGGATGACGTGGCTCAACAGGAAGCACAACATCACGTGTACGCGAGACAAGGACGTGGTACACGGTTCCTGTCGTTTTCCGTTTCTACTTACTCTCGAGTACTCCAAGTTACTATATAAGTAGGATGTACAGTACTAACTAGCTAGGCTGCTAGAGTAGGTCGATAGTACGTAGAACAGTGTTAGAGCAAGTATTATGCGGGGGTTGTGCCAAATAAATTTAAATCTTGAGGTGGAGGAGAGAAGGGAGGAGAGAGAGGAGAAGCGGGTTACAAAAACACAGTAGAACTGGACACAAGAACTAGACTATATGTGAGAGACAACAAGTGGGCCCATATGTTAACTGCTAAGAACTAATCATTGTATGCGGGTGAAACATGTAAGAAGAACAGAAGGATCTTACGGCCAGAACTTCTTAGGCTGTATTATAATACTTGCTCTTATATATATTGCTGAACTAGGAGCAAGCAACCCGAGATAATTAGGCGCATCTTAGTTAGTAATACTAACCCCCTGGTTGATAGTACTTAGCTTGTAAAGAAGTCTTGCAGTAATGCAAGTAATAAGGATCGGAGGGCCTACAAGATCGAGCAACTCCTTCCGATGTCGTCGCCTGGATGTGATGGATGACCCATCTCCGTATCATATAGCTAACTCACGTATTAATTTCTATTATTACTGACGTGCTAGCTACTTGTAACATATGTGTGTGTATAGTATCTACGAATGAATCTTCAGGAGCACGCGGAAATTGCAAGAAACGATCCAAGAGTGTCGTTTTAGTCTTCTTTTTTTCATTTTACTAGCACGGGTAAATTGCAACCTACGAAAGAAACACCGTGAAAATAAAGAACACGCTTGCTTACGCCAAGCAGGTCCTGCCGGATCTCTTCTCTTCCCTTCCCTTGGCTTCTCAGTTTGGGGAAGTGGCCGCACACGCCATGGGCGCAGTTACTCACTCTTTCTTTATCTCATGCTTCAACAAGTCAACCAATCCAATCTAAAGTTTGACTCGATTTATAAAAAAATAGTATTAATATTTATATTTCTAAATAGATTTACTATAAAAAAATATATATTATGTAATTAATCTAATGAATGCATTTTGTACCACAAACATTTTTACTTTTAAGTATGTATTTAGTCAAATTTAAGATCAAATCACTCCTCGAAATAGCACTTCATGTTTGAGACGGAGTGCGGACCAAGGAACGCCATCTCCGTCTGCTGGGCTCCACCTACATCCATCTCTCCCTCCCAGTTAACTTGGCGAGGAGAAAGTAGCTAGACAAGCATAGCAACCAGTAGCTCTCTGGAAAAGGATCCGAGATACCGAAAGAGAGCTCCGGCATGCCAAAGTTAGTGTCTGATGTGTGTACCTCTTCTTTCCCTATACCTTTTTCCCGATCGATGCCCTTCGATCGAACTTGTCGTCGACGGGCCATGGCGTACGCACGTTGTCCGGGCCCTGAGCAGGAGGAAGTGTGCATGCGTGCACTGATGATGCATACTATGTCAGCCTACCCACCTAGCACGCAAATCGTGGCGAGCAATGCCCACCGGATCAGCTTCATCTCCCATGGTGCCCATGAGGAATTCTATTGGCTATGAGTAGCAATTTACAAATAGCTAGCAAGATAAGATATAAAAATAATAAATAAGTAGCAATTTCATTGGTTATCGAGGAGAAAGATTAAATAGCTAACGACTACCAAATAGCTAACGAATAATAAATAGCTTATCTAGCTCGATCTTCTAGAAACATCTCTCACATAACTCCTCAACTATAGTGCTATTTTTTTTCTTATTCATATGTCTCATCTAGTTAGCTATTTGCAAATTGTCATTGATAACCAATAGAATTCCTCCTAGCTAGCTATTTGGCAACCATTGCAGACGCTCCATAACGACCGCCTATAAGCTAAGGCTGGAACAATTCAAGAACAGCGCATGAACGCACACAAATCTGTGCGACGAAATCGAGCTATTCTATATGAGATAATCATGCGTTAAGAGCCCATTCTTTTTAAATTTTCATAAGCAAGTTTCAACAATTAAAACAATCTCTTTATTTGAAACACAAGTATCTTACTATTTCTATGAACTAATCATAGATCAGTTGGTTAGGTCTTTTATGGTGGAACTTGTCCATCCGGGTTCAAGTCCTCAGATTTGGCATGACGAGTGCTCGTATTTTTTCCTGGATTTATTTTTGGATTTCTAGCGTTATGCTTTAATGGTAAGCGACGTTCCCGTCGACAACGAGGATCCGCAATGGTGATTTCGGGAATCTCATATCTGTCGGCCAGTCCTTCGGTGGTGCTCATAGAAGTAGAGTTTGTGTACATAATGCGCGCGGCGTGTATGAGCGTCCGCTTTTGTACTGCGTGCTTAAAAAAAAGTATCCTACTATTTCTAATTATTAGCACAAACGGTAGTAGAGCTTGATCCAAGCATTAGAAGAGGCCGGGTCTAGCTAATATAATTAGGCACTAATTATGTATGAACAGTAAACAAATTACAAGTTAGCAAAGAGAAATCACACAGGGGTCGTGGCCCAGCTTGGCCAGCTTAACCAGGCCCGCACTTGAGTAATATGAAACACATTAGGAAAAAGAGGTTAGTCTAAACATTCTCACAATACTAATAAAGCGTGTTGCCTTAATTCAATTGGTAGTTATACAAATTCGTCAGTCAATAATATTTTTTTACAACAAACATTCATATATTAATTAGCAGCATGAAGTTGCTAAGGCCTTCACATGAGGAAGGTTTACAGATAGTACTCCACTAAGGGGACACGGGTGATCATGGCCTGCATATGAACAGCCTGGAGTATAAGTTTCCGATTGAATTACATGAGTTGTGTAGGCGAGCCTAGCCAAAACATTTGTACTGATAGTGGCATTATCAAATATCTGTGTGGAAGTCTTCATTCTCCAGTCGGGTGGGTATGAGTGATTCTCGGTGTTGAAGAAAAACACTAGTTGACTGCAATCAGAAAGAAAGGAGACGCTGCCAAGGTTGAGTGAACCAAAAAAAAGGCCTGCGAGGGCCATTGTTGCCGCCTCCGCCATAATGACCGAATGGGTTTCAATCATCATTGCTCTGATGTAGATGGTATTCGATGGTTGAACCTGCATGTTAACAATTAAGATATCAATACCCGCCCTTCTTGTGTGTTGATGACCCTAGTCCGAGGAGTGGATGCATCTACAAAGCATCTGGCTGGCACATGGATGGTGTACCTGTCCATCGAGTTGCCTGCAAAATCAAAACCCATACGTACCTTGTGCTGGACGTGCAGCATGGCTGTGCTGCAAGTTGTCACCAGTAGATTCATCATGTATAGCATGGTGCAAGGTGTTGTGATTATTTACAGAAACAGGGATGCCTTCTTCATGTGCCAGGTTACTGGTGTTGAGGTAGGCTGCAACAGCGTGGTGAACCTGCCAAGGATTCCAGCTCTTCCCCTGAAAACTGATCATTCCTAGCTTTCTATAGGTACCAGAGAATAGTTAAAGTGGTAATGAACACCTGATCAGTACTGGTAGGTGAAATCTCATGTTTGGTTTTGGAAATTGATGAGACACTTTGTTATGCTAATCCTTTGCTCTAAGTGTGACTTGAGAGATAGGATTGCATGGATGATGTGGAGCATGATGATCATGAACATGGATGATGATGATGGACATGATGGATCGTCAAGCTCGGATTGTCGGTTTGGAAGGAACCCGGAGATCAAGGCAAAGGTATAACTTGATAGGGTTTTCTTTCAGTGATCAAGACACGATAGAGCGTGTGATCACATTATAGGATAGATGGCCGACTATCAAGAGGGGATGCCACGACTAATCCTTTGGTGAAGTGCTTCTAGGTCCATTTGACTTGCATATTACATTTAGGATTGAGAGCACTAACTTCATTCTTGCCCTAATCGATCGCGACATGCTAACATACATGATATTGAGATCGTCTTCGACGTGTTGGCAACTTATGGCAAGAGGGAAGCAAGGTTGAAGCAAAGGCGACAACAAAATGAAGAAACACGCAGGCGGTGACGTGACGCGATCGACCGGACGCCGGACCGGACGCTGGGTCATTGACCGGACGCTCCGGTCGGGCGAGTCCGGTCGGAATTCCAGTAAGCCTGTTTTTGGACTTGTAGTGGGAGTTCGACCGGACGCATCGACCGCACCCCGAAGATTGTTGTCTGCTGTAGGGCCAGGGGCTCTGTCTCATCCGACCGGACGCCCGGTCGATCTGCGACGGACACTCGACCGGACCTGCTGGTGCATCCGGTCGGCGAGTCCGGCCGCGTGCGAAAAACCCCCAACGGCTCTATTTCGAGGAGAGCTCTATTTATACTTAGATGGTCGGGTACATGAGTTCTCTCTTGCAAATTTTAACTCCTACACAATTGTGAGCTTGTGAGACTCCCCTCCACTCATCTCTCCATCCTAACTTCGAATCTTGGGTGAGATTGAGAGAGATAAAAGTGCATTTGCTTGATTACTTGCATCTAGAGGCACTTCATCCTTGGAGGAGCTGCGGGATCTTGTTTCTCTTGGGAATTTGCTCGGTTCCCTAGCGCCTTGGAGTTTGAGGCGGTGTTGAGCTCGATTGGAGCTTGTTCGAGGCCACACCGGTGGACTTGTGAGGGGTCGTTTCCTACCCCGCGCGAGATTCGCGAAAAAGGAGCACTAGTGGATTGCTTCGTGGCTTGTGTATCCTCTCTTGTGATCGGTGTGCTTGAGCTCCCACCGGGGATTTGGCACCGTGCCATTAAGCTTAGCAACCGTCAAGTGAGTGTATTGCCACAACGAGGACTAGCGTGACGGCAAGCACGTGAACATCGGTGAAAAATCATCGTGTCAATTGTCTTGTGTTCGTTGGAGATTTCATTGACCCGGTGATTGGCTACGACAACCTCTACACTCCGCGGTGGTATTGTATTCTAGCCTCTAGCATTTCTTTCACTAGTATACTTGTGTAGTCATAGTTGCTTTAGTTCATATCTTGTTCACCTTATGTAGCTCCTAGTGGTACATTAGCTTGTATAATTTGTTCACCTAGGAGTAATTTAGCGACCTAGCTATTGTTTGTGATTAGAGACAATAGAATTGACTTGTGGATTGCATAGCTAGTTCGTAGCACCGCTAAGTTTGCTTCGCCATCTTATTTACTGACCGGCTTGTTTTAGTGTTGTTGCAAGAATTTTTAATAGGCTATTCACCCCCCTCTAGCCATTAGGACCTTTTAGTAGGGGTGAGAATAGTACAAATAGTATATTGGACACCATCTATTTCAGGAGGTTTAGATCAGTTCTCAAATGAGGATTGGCGGACAACCAAACTGCTCTGGGTAGGTTACATTGAAAAAAGAGGTGATAGTCACCTTCAACTGCGCCACAGGTAGAGCAATGTTTAGGTAGAATACCTAGTAGTCCCGTCAGTAGTTGTAAGCGCTTGTCTGATGAGTCTCCAAGTAAACACCTTAATGAGAGGGGGAAGAGATTCATTCTTCCAAGCGCATTGGAGGATTTGATTGGCAGCAGGAGTGATACTTCTAGTGCCCTGAATAGGGGAGAGGTTCCTATTCTCCTTAATTAAAAGAATATTTACCTATGCTATTATGAAAGATAATTTCAAAAATAATTCACTAATTTAAAATAACTATGCTAAATTTATACTAAGTCTGTTTTAAATTGTAATTCGTTTGACTTTTTAACCCTAAGTTTGACCACTTGTCTTATTCAAAAGTTTGTGCAAAAATATCACTTCTTTTGTTGTGGCATGCTTTATTAACATAAGGTCCTTAAGAATGACTTAAATTTGACTATGTTTACACATTTTTTTTAAAATATGACGAGTGGTCAACTTAGGTTGAAAAAAGTCAAACGAATTATAATTTGGAATATAGTATAATTTGAAATGGAGGTAGTATCTAAATTATGTAGATAACCACCTCTACCATTAATATGCAAATTATTTCTAAATTTGCATCTAAATTTATGCACATATGTCTTTACTAAATTATCCATCCTTGGTGGTTTAGCCATACCTCCTCACTCTTACCCAACTAATAAATTATGCTAAAAATAAAGCACGCACACACAAATTTGTTTACACACGCCTCCAACATGTTCTATTTGATGTCATGAAATGGAAGGCATGAACCGCCCCTGCAAAATAAAATATGTATACATTATTAAGGAGCGTGCGTGTACATGCTGTCGTTCTTCTTATTTCCAGGAATCATCACCATTCTACGCAACCTCCTCTGTGTCTGCGTCTTCAGCTGCGATCCGCATACAGACGGGCCATGTGTTTCCACCGATTTCCAGTAGGCGAGCGTTTTCAGCCCGCAACGGACAAGGGCAAGATCACAAAATGCTCCCCTGAAAACGATGGCACATTTCGTAGCGTTTGGCATCGCCTTTCCCTGAAAAGGAGGACGGGGATCGGATCGGAGGCAGACTACTAATACTTGGCAGAAATTCACGGTGATTCCGCTCTCACTTTCAGGGCAACTATTTTTTTTTTTCTCGCCATAGCCATGTGAACCTGGGCTACTAGCTTTTGGCTCGTAGTCGTAGCAGCATCGGACATAAATTCTTCTTCGGTTAGGTTGTGGGGGTGTTTACCTCAGAGATTCAGAGTTGGTTTCTCCATCAAAATCCATCAATTGTTCTTTACTTGCCATCTCGGTGTTTTTCCCCCTCTGCTTAGCATGCTTAGCTTGTCATGAATTACTAATTAGCAAAGTGGCACTTGTCAGTATATATTCCTGCATTTATTTTCTTATTCTTAGTATAGATTTTCTTGGGGCTGGCCCTCAAGAAAATAAGAATTAACTTGGCGGTCAAACTATGATTTTCTTGGAGATGCAGAGCAGCCAAGAAAAAAACAGTTAGCTTGGAGGTTTAGAGTGTTTCCTTGGAGATTGATGACCCTCAAGAAAATTAATTTACTTGCCTCCTTTAGTGCCAAAACCACAAAGGAAGAAACTAATTTCCCTTATCCCCAATTGCTGAGTGTTTTTGCAAAACGGTTTGTAACCAAAAGAACATTTCCTTAGCAGTTTTTGCCCTTTCATCCATCTTTTTCTGGTCTATCGGTTTTATAATAAAAAAAGTGGAAAGCCTTGTGACTTCCCCAACCACTTCTCTATTAGGTAGGATTTTTTAGCCCAAGCCTTTATTTGTTGAGGGAAAACGACTCCAATTTGAAATAGTTTATGTTTATATTGGTCAATCATAAAATAGAAATAAGAAAAAAAATTATATTTATTTCGATCAAACATCCTCCCTATTTACCTGGAAATTCTTCTATACAAGGAAATGGTTGGCACTCAAGCCAGTTGAGAATCTGTGGTAGTGGGCAGGCAATGATAATAAGCGAGTACATATGGCTAGAGGCAGGGCGCAAGAGAAATTAGAGTGGCGGCTTCAGTTTGCCAATTAATAAAGTAGAACAGTCCCTGTCCCGTTTCACAGATAGACCTCATCAGACCCACAGGCGGCTAAACTAAATAGACAAGAGTCAAAGCAACCCTCCTTGGTGTACATGCATGTGCTTCCTTCCCTTCGTAATCTCTACTGTATAATTTTTTTCTTCAAAATCACCATCATAAGCTAAGTGTGTATAGCTTTTGTAGTATTGAAGCAGATGTAATTGAGAAATCACGGTTTCTATTTTATTCGTAGAATCGTAGTCCTTTGCTCTTCTAAAAGATGGGCTCATATTATGCAGTAATAAGCTAATTTTTAATTAGCTAAGGCTCTAACCCAGTTGTTAGCTAATATAACTAGCTGAAACTATACTCAGGTCGATCGCATGCAAACAGAACAGGCCAGCTCACCTAGATGCCGTCGATCGATCGACTAGCTTAGCCAGCGGGTGATTGAAACATAATATCGAAGGACTTGCGACGACCTCGCATCTGTGAACACCCCACTTGGACAAGAAGGACAAGCTCGCCCCATCTGGAATTGCATCGAGATGTGTTGAGTTGTTTGGAAACAAGAAACAAATAGTGTTTAGAGTTGAGCTGGACTACTGAAGGACCGAAACGGCGACCAGAGGGGGGGTGAATGGGAGCCTCGATTTTCCTTTTCAATTTTGGGTCATCGACTCAACCCCCGACCTCAAAAGCAAACTCAAACGAGAGATGAGTAACACACGTGCTAACTAGTAGCAAGGTGTCACGAGCAAAGAGAGCACCGAGATGTCCACGACCCAAATGATTGGGTGGATGTTCCCTAAGAATACAGCGGGACACCTCAAACCATCGCACACGGCCGACAAGAGCAAAGATCGAACCGGAGGACTAAAAGAGTCGCTCAACTTCTATAGAGAAGAAGTGAGTTCCCGAAACTCAAATACCAACGTCAACTCGTGACGAGAGTACCTAGGAGAAATCCTCGGATCAATAGAATGTCATCGCAAAAATCGGATCTCAAATCGAAGCTCAAATGATCAAATTTCGGATGAAGCAAGCAGGCTGAAATAGGCACCCAAGCAACAAACTCTAAACCTGCTGTACAAGCTACCTGCTGTCCCTTGAGCTGCTGTACCTTGAGAAGGATGCAGGTCGACCTCCCTAGTGTGGAGCACGAGACCTGATTGATCAGCTGTACAAGGAACTAGGTGCTGCCCTCGTGGATCGAAAAACAAGGAAATTGATTCAGAGAACAAGTAGTCCAAAGCTCACCAAAATCACGTACAAGAGACAAGCATTCATCTTGAGAAAAGCTACGAGAGCTACTACTAAGAATTCTATTATTCCAAGAAGATAATCAAAGAAAGCTTTTGGAATTTACGGAGACAAGATGAAACCAGTCAGGCATCGACCAAAGCTGGGACCTGAGAGAGAAAGACTATTGATGCATTTCAACAAACAGCTTGCGTGCGCACAGAGAAAACTAATGGGCTGAGTTCGTCGGACACTAAATTTCACACACAAGTGCTCGATCTAACTAGCCTGCACAGGAAGCAAAAGAGTAGCTCGATGGCTCACTCCACATTACAGAATAAAAATCGACCTTTTCTTTGTTGGAGTAGAAACCGAACTTGGAGTAGTAGTCGATGTGGCCGTCTTGAAGCTGCTGCTGCCTTGCGTCCTGCAGATGTGCTGAGCTGAGGAACCTGCTCGAGCCCCAAGGGAGAGCCGGCTGCCCTTGGCCAGGTGCCTGCCCTGCTCGGCAAGTTGCTGCCGTGCGTGGCCTGGAAACCCCACGCCGAGCAGAGGGCCGCTCGAGCAGCAGGGAAACTGCCTGCTGTGCTTGAAACCGAAAGATTGCTGGGCTGCAACAAAACCACAGAACAGAGAAACACACGAGATCCAAAAGTTTCAACAAAAATCACAGCAAAAGGAGAGGGATCGATCCAAAAGCCCGGAGACGACAGGGAGATTTGGGACTCCCCTTTCCCAACGAAAATCACCACAAAATGTCACCAATTTGATGTTCTTGGACCTCTAAACAAGAACCCTAAAAATTGGGAAAAATAAAACGAAAATGGAAGAGGCAAGAAGGGGAGGATGGCTGCCATCCTCAATATATGGGTCCTTATTTTTTCATCCCTATTTTGCCCTTCGATACATATGAGCCAAACCATTAACCCTAGGGCTATTTTGGTCGACTCGGGTAATTTGTCGATCCGACGGCCACCGCGCCTCCTCATCGTAGCCTTGCTCGCGCAATCTCGGATGCCGCCACGTGCCGTCCTTCCGTCCACCGGAACGCCTGCCCGGGTTTTGAGGCCCAAACCCGTAAACCCGCCGATGGTTTTGAGGCCCAAACCACCAAACCCGCACCCGTGGTTTTGAGGCCCAAACCACGAAACCCGCACCGATGGTTTTGAGGACAAACCACCAAACCTCCTCAACACGTGCCATCGCCGTCTTGACCGCCCGAAGTCGCCAAGTCATCCGAGCTCCCGCTCTGCCGCACGCTTCGCCGTCTTGACCCGATCGACACACGGTCCCGCCACATCCTCTTGCATTCGTCGATGTCCCGGATGTCAGCCACCATGGCTAGCCACCCGGCGATCCGGTCCCTCGGTCCAAGCCTCACGTCCGTCCTTCACCTCCGCGGTCCGTCGCCCCAAGACGTCCCTCCTTGGACCCTTCACCTCGCCGCCGCCTACCATCTCCGAAGCTCCACACCGTACAACACGAACCAAGAGATACGTCTTCGACACACTCCACGTGTGCCGGTGAACATAACCGAAGCATAAAGAATAAAAGAAAATAGAATTAAAATGTTGATCGTTGACAATCACTCAATCACAAAACTAAACACATGTGACCTAGATCAACCATGTGTTCGCAATCTCCCCCCTTGATGAGTGCATTGTCAACATTCAACACAAAGACAAAAGAAGGTAGAAGATAGCACATCCTAGTGACACAAGCTAGCCAAAAGCTAAGACAAAATCACTGGATACCAAACATGGAGCAAAAACTTGGTTCCCAAAGACATGGGCAAAAGGCTCGACACAACCAAGCTAAACAAACAAACTAGTCCTCAAGAAGAGGTAGAAAAGGCTCAACACCACTAGCACAGCTCCAAACCAATTACTTTCACACACAAACAGCTAGACCCTCAAGACAGAGGTAAAAGGCTCAACACATCTAGCTCAAAGTGCTACTCCCCCTGGACAAATGCAGTCACTGTCTTTGTACCTTTCTCCCCCTTGTTGGCAAATGCACTAATCAAGCTATAAAATGCATGAAAATGCAATGAGTGAGCTTCAAATTTATAGCAATCCAAATGACAAGATGCTCTAGGTAGTGTCATGGCAACAAAATCAAGTGCTTAACACGGTGCTCAAACCGATCAAGAGATACGAAATATGACTTGAAAGCATTTTGATTCAGTTTTAAGCATTTTAAAAGGTGTCCACCATAAAGAATAGCACATAGCACAAGTAAGCTGGAAATCTACCAAGTGCTACACATGTATATCAAGTGAACTACCTCAAGCAAAGTTTATACATCATGCAAAAACAGAGCCAACACTTGTCAAATTTCCGGATATCGGAGTTGCGGCGGTTACAAGCATTGGACAAAGCATGAGTGCGAGTGGTTATCCACAACCGTCACCCTTTACTAATCAACCATGTCAAGCCTATGCGTGTGAGCAATCGAAGCTTAAGACAAAGGGTCCGGGTCAAACACTACCAAGCTCGGGTTCAACTCAAGTGCAATGAGCGGCAGTCCCAAGACTTAGATGTGGGACGGTATGGACCCATCTCGATCTTTTCCATACACTTAGCTTAGATTTCAGATTTTTAGCGGATAAAAGCATGTGGTCATCTAAGCAAGTGTATAACTCGATGAATGAGACATAGTCACCTAGCATACATGATAAGCACAAAGGATCTCAACAACTTAAACATGCTAGGAAACTATCTCAATGGTGAACATTTTACAAGATTCATCGTTATTAAGCAAGTTCACATGAAAAACAGCTTTGCTCTTAACATATATCAATTAAGCGTAAAAGAGCACAAGCTGTAGCACCAACATGTAATTGTTACACTAAACAGAGCATAGCCTCATTGTGATCAATATAAACAAGAAGCTCAAGGTGCAATAGTGTACATGATGAATGCAATATGATACAAAATGATGCACAAAGCAAAACAAACCTAAAGCTACAAGTGTACATCAACTACAAAACTACCCCTCAAAAAGGATAGCAAACTCCCAACTCCCCCTCAACCAAAGACACCTAGCAAAAGAAAACTAGGAAACAAAAGGACACAAAGGCTAGCATGGCATATAATACAAAAGATAATACATGCTAAAGGGAATATAAAAGCATGATACAAGTATGATACATGCAAGCAATATACACGTGAGCAAATGAATAGCTACCTCATACCACAAGTAGAGAAATCATGAATGTACAAGGCATGAGTGTATATGATAGCTCACAGACTGTGTGTAGGTGTCACAATTAGGCGCATGCCTCTTGGAGGCCATCAAAGTGGTGTAGACAACCATCAAGTCTTGATCACACCACGACAAAGAATCAAGTTCCACCAACCACGTGTTCTCCACCACATGTTCTCATACCTACACATGAGAGGACAAAGAAACCCAAGTCTTGGATCCCAAAGGGTTAACAGGCATAAACTTGGGAACCCAAGACTCGGTCACCTGCATCATTGGAAAAACATGGGATGAGCAAATGGCATAACACTGGGGTTAGTATACTTAGGAAAATACGGTGTTGACCATTTTGCCCAAGATAGGCGTTAGGCAAAACAAACATCTCATGACCCTTCTTCCCAAAGTGCTCACCACGCACAACAAAGTGTGGTGCTCTCCTCGTGTCAAACTCAAAACTCCCAAAACGAGGTTCAACATCCACTCGCGGAGCACGACCACCACGGGGTCTCACAAACTGTGGCCTAGCCCTTTGAGGCCTCCTACCTCCTGGCCCTAGCAAGCGCCTCCGAGGCCGACTGCACACCCCTCTCATACATGCCAAGTGGTGGGTGATACAAGTCACGGATCTCAAACTCAACTTGGCGCCTAGCATCCCTCTTCCTCCTAAAGCAAAACTCAAACAAGTGACCATCTCTGGCGGTACTCACGGTGATACCTCACCTCTCTCTTGGGTGGTTGTTGGTTCACTCTCTTGGGTGGATGGTTCACTCTTGTTGTGGCCTTAGCTCTAGGAAGGGTTTCCTCGGGGATCTTGGGCAAAGTGTCAAGTGGGTTCTTGAGATGGTTAGGTTTAGGAAGCCACACTTGTTTGCGAGGTAGAGTCTTTGGGGTCTCTTGGAGAATGCCATCTTTCACAATGGTCTTAGCGGAGGCTCGGGTGGGGTGATCTTGATCAATTTGGGAGTGTTTGTGGGTTTCTCACTCGAGCTCAAACCACTACCTTGACCAACTTTACCATAAATGACTTCACCCTTCCCACCTATAGCAAAGCCTAATCCCGATGTGTGGTCCCCTCTTGAAGCCGACTCATCATCATACCAAGCTGTGGCTCTCCACTAGACACCCAACTTCGGGACAGAGCGAAGGTACTTGTTCTCCTCTTCGACTCTCTCCTTATCATGCCTACAAGACATGACCTCCATCTCCAAAGCTTCACACTTAGCACACTTCAAAGACGGTGCTATCGAGTTGGCCTTCTCAAGCACGGCAAGTTTGGCAACCTTCTGCGCCAACTTTCAGTTGCAAGCCCGGACAAGACTTGCACGCACTCAACAATATAGGCTTGGCCTTCAGCTCAACATGCTCATCTAGCAAGGCAGAGTACTTGGATTGCAAAGACATGATGTTAGACATATGCATAGCACAAGCGTCACACTCGGTCTCATCGAGACACATCCACGGGCTTTCTAAGCAACTCTATCTCAACCATAGCCATTTCCCACTTCTCCTTAAACTCCTTCCTCTCTCTAGCTACTCGCTTGAGCAACTTCTCGACACACAAGCGCCTCGCCCAAAGTGTCAACCTCATCAGAGAGAGATTCGATTGTAGGAGATACCTCGGGGGAAGAAGAGTCATTTGTCGTGTGGCTTGATTTGTCGGTCCACCGCTCCATCGAGGGCCATGGTGCGAGAAGCCCCCCGGGCTTGGAGTCGGCGAAGAAGCAAAGTCCATTTTCAGTCGTCCTCGATCTTGCGCTCGGGCTCCTCGTCATTTGGAGGAAGCTTGCCCGTCGTTGTCGAGATCGCCGAGGGAGGCGAAGAAGGCGTCCTTGTTCTCCTTGGCGCGCTTTGAGATACTTCTTCTTGATCGCCTCCTTGTCGAAGCCCTTCTTGGACTTGTACTTGCCGGTGGTGTACTCGCGCTTGTCCTTGCGCTTGCGGAGTCGTAGTGCTTTCGCCGGAGTACTTGTCCTTGTTCTTCTTGGGGCACGCGGCGATGAAGTGGTCCGGATCGCCGCGACTCGAAGCATCCGCCCTTGGGAGCACCGCCACGCCGACGGTTCAAGCGGTTGTTGTGGAACCGCGAGAATCGGCCGATGACGAAAGCCAACTCGTCGTCCCCAAGACACTCCATACGCTCCCTCTGTCACGACACACCAAAGAAGACAAGGCGAACGAAATGCGTGAAGGGTTAGCGGGAAGAACTTGAACTTGCCCTTACGAGACGAGTGCAACGTTTGGCGCGAATGGGTTCTTGAGCCGCTGGATCTCCGGCCGATCTCGGAGGACTTGAGCTTTTTGTAGAGCTCGTCGGGCGTGAGGGTGTCGTAGTTGGCAGACTCCATGATCGCGGACACCTTCACGTCCCACACCTTCCGATCCAGAGCGTACAAGAGCCTCATCGCCTTCTCGTGCTCATCAAGCCTCTCCGACGGCTTGTTCGCCTCGCTTGTTGCAGATCGTCCCGAAATCGGCAAAGAGAGAATCGATGGACTCGCCATCAAGCTGGATTAGGTTGTTATACTCTCTCTTGTAGGTCTCATATAGGCGGGCCTTGACTTGTGGGGTTCCCTCGTGGTAGCTCTCAAGCGTTTTCCACACCTCACGAGCAGTCTCGCAAGTGGCAACTCTCTCAAACTCTATGTCTTTGAGGCTAGAGAACAAAACACTCCTCGCTCGGTTGTTGGCATTATGTTGGGCTATCTGTTCCTCACCCACTCGAGCTGCTAGCACTTGGTAGTTCTCATCCTCAACAATTTCCCACACTCTCCAATCCATCCCCATAAGATGTGCTTGCATTT
Organism: Hyparrhenia diplandra; assembly: GCA_015847255.1. Lineage (NCBI taxonomy): Eukaryota > Viridiplantae > Streptophyta > Magnoliopsida > Poales > Poaceae > Hyparrhenia > Hyparrhenia diplandra. The sequence continues at coordinate 28,627 of JADLZK010012961.1, forward strand.
TAATCTTCCAATAGGGATAATTGGTGCCATTGAACTCCGGAGGCTTGCCACCATAGTGACCAAACCTCTCCATGTCGCCTTCTGCGGATCACGGACCGATTAAGGTGGATATGATCCTTAACCAGCTCGATACCAATTGAAGGACCAAACGGCGACGGAGGGGGTGAATGGGAGCCTCGATTTTCCTTTTCAATTTTGGGTCATCGACTCAACCCCGACCTCAAAAGCAAACTCAAACGAGAGATGAGTAACACACGTGCTAACTAGTAGCAAGGTGTCACGAGCAAAAGAGAGCACCGAGATGTCCACGACCCAAATGATTGGGTGGATGTTCCCTAAGAATCTGGCGGGGACACCTCAAACCATCGCACACACGGCCGACAAGAGCAAAGATCGAACAGGAGGACTAAAGAGTCGCTCAACTTCTATAGAGAAGAAGTGAGTTCCCCGAAACTCAAATACCAACGTCAACTCGTGACGAGAGTACCTAGGAGAAATCCTCGGATCAATAGAATGTCATCGCAAAAATCGGATCTCAAATCGAAGCTCAAATGATCAAATTTCGGATGAAGCAAGCGGTGCTGAAATAGGCACCCAAGCAACAAACTCTAAACACCTTTGTACAAGCTACTGCTGTCCCTTGAGCTGCTGTGTACCTTGAGAAGGATGCGGTCGACCTCCCTAGTGTGGAGCACGAGACCTGATTGATCAGCTGTACAAGGAACTAGGTGCTGCCCTCGTGGATCGAAAAACAAGGAAATTGATTGAGAGAACAAGTAGTCCAAAGCTCACCAAAATCACGTACAAGAGACAAGCATTCATCTTGAGAAAAGCTACGAGAGCTACTACTAAGAATTCTATTATTCCAAGAAGATAATCAAAAGAAAGCTTTTGGAATTTACGGAGACAAAGATGAAACCAGTCAGGCATCGACCAAAGCTGGGACCTGAGAGAGAAAGACTATTGATGCATTTCAACAAACAGCTTGCGTGCGCACACAGAAAACTAATGGGCTGAGTTCGTCGGACACTAAATTTCACACACAAGTGCTCGATCTAACTAGCCTGCACAGGAAGCAAAAAGAGTAGCTCGATGGCTCACTCCACATTACAGAATAAAAATCGACCTTTTCTTTGTTGGAGTAGAAACCGAACTTGGAGTAGTAGTCGATGTGGCCGTCTTGAAGCTGCTGCTGCCTTGCGTCCTGCAGATGTGCTGAGCTGAGGAACCTGCTCGAGCCCCAAGGGAGAGCCGGCTGCCCTTGGCCAGGTGCCTGCCCTGCTCGGCAAGTTGCTGCCGTGCGTGGCCTGGAAACCCCACGCCGAGCAGAGGGCCGCTCGAGCAGCAGGAAACTGCCTGCTGTGCTTGAAACCGAAAGATTGCTGGGCTGCAACAAAACCACAGAACAGAGAAACACACGAGATCCAAAAGTTTCAACAAAAATCACAGCAAAAGGAGAGGGATCGATCCAAAAGCCGGAGACGACAGGGGAGATTTGGGACTCCCCTTTCCCAACGAAAATCACCACAAAATGTCACCAATTTGATGTTCTTGGACCTCTAAACAAGAACCCTAAAATTGGGGAAAAATAAAAACGAAAATGGAAGAGGCAAGAAGGGGAGGATGGCTGCCATCCTCAATATATGGTCCTTATTTTTCATCCCTATTTTGCCCTTCGATACATATGAGCCAAACCATTAACCCTAGGGCTATTTTGGTCGACTCGGGTAATTTGTCGATCCGGCGGCCACGCGCCTCCTCATTCAGAGCCTTGCTCCGCCGCAATCTCCCAGATGCCGCCACGTGCCGTCCTTCCGTCCACGCGGAGCGCTGCGGGTTTTGAGGCCCAAACCCGTAAACCCGCCGATGGTTTTGAGGTCCAAACCACCAAACCCGCACCCGTGGTTTTGAGGCCCAAACCACGAAACCCGCACCGATGGTTTTGAGGACAAACCACCAAACCTCCTCAACACGTGCCATCGCCGTCTTGACCGCCCGAAGTCGCCAAGTCATCCGAGCTCCCGCTGCGCACGCACGCTCGCCGTCTTGACCCGATCGACACGGTCCCGCCACATCCTCTTGCATTCGCCGATGTCCCGGATGTCGGCCACCATGGCTAGCCACCCGGCGATCGGTCCCTCGGTCCAAGCCTCACGTCCGTCCCTTCACCTCAGCGGTCCGTCGGCCCGCAAGACGTCCTCCTTGGACCCTTCACCTCGCCGTCGGCTACCATCTCCGAGCTCCACACCCGTACACAACACGAACCAAGAGATACGTCTTCGACACACTCCACGTGTGCCGGTGAACATAGCCGAAGCATAAAGAATAAAAGAAAATAGAATTAAAATGTTATTTGTTGACAATCACTCAATCACAAAACTAAACACATGTGACCTAGATCAACCATGTGTTCGCAACTACGTTCATGTTGGAACAATAAATTATCGTCTAATTTCAGACGCGACTACATACTCTAGATCAATCTTATCAAGACTAGTAGCTGTTGGATCCGATGATTATAGGCGGCCTTTAAACACACATTCATACATCTTGATCAGTTGATCTAGTACTACGACGTCTTCTTTTTCCAGTGATAGATATAGAGATAGGAAATAGGCGATCCAGCATCATGTACCTGTGGGTACGTCACGTAGGCATTATATAATTAATCAACTGCGTGTTCAAGTTGTGCATGTGTGTAAGCAATAGGGAGATGGATGTGGATAGCCCAACAGGAGGAGATGATCGTTAGATACTATACCAAGATGTCATGTCGTCACGCTAAACATTTTTATATATTAGCAAAAATGCTCGTGTATTGCACTGTGAGAAAAAAATGCACAACATTTTCTAAAGATTTGACGTCTATGTGTTGTTTTGCCCTGAAAGCTATAGTTTTTATATTTATATCATTATACTTTTATTGCACTCAACATTATTATGCAAAAAGAATGCATTGCCTCAACATGCATTCTGATCTCATCATCTTTTCTTGTCGCCTTGCCTGCGGATACGGTGTCTTGTGTATATGATTTAATTTGTGTCTAATCTAACAAAATTTGTACTCAATTTATTGAGTCGTTGTATTGTATAGGTGGGGGCCTTAGAAAAAAAAAGGACTTAGAAAAAGAAATATAAAAAAAAAGAAATCAAAACAGTCTCTAACTGGAATTGAAGAAAATAAAAATAAAAGACATCAAACAGGAACGAAAAAAAACAGAAAAGATAAGTACATCGAATCGAAGAAGAAAATGCCTGACGTACTCTTATTCGTGGCGGAAAATGACAAAAATCAGAGAAGTCCAAACATTTTTGAAAAAAAGATAGGAAAGAACATAAAAATATATAGATAAAGATAGAAGAGAAAAGAAATAGAGATATCATTTCACTATTTGGATTTGGATTCCTATTCACTACTCATGATAAAAAAATTCTTGCATTATAGGAGTCTAGTTCGTTCAAGACGTGATGAGCTATTTTAACTCATATCAGCACAGGTTATATATACGTCTGGATGTCCGGTTGTTAGAGAGATGCAGACAAAAAAAAAAAAAAATCAATGGACGATGAAAATTGTGGCTCTTTATTATTACGCACCGATTATGGATACATGGGGAATTATCTAAGGTTCAGACGTGGCCTCATTAGCTAAGTACCTTATGTTCCAAATCGAATCGACTAATTTTATAGGCAATTATGTATATATGTTATTCCACTGACACTATTATGCAGTAGTTGAAGTTGGAAACGCATGCGTCCGTCCTCTCGTGACCAACAGCTAGCAGTCTGCTGCTGCTGATCGATGATCCATCGATTTCTGCTTCAGTATAGTTTAACAATTTGATTAAACACTTGAGAACTACCACGACGGTAGTAGCCTCAGATTTCAGATTGCAGTTTGGACATGTTACACGTGCTTGCATGACGGTAGTAGCCACAGATACAACTATGAAGGCAGGAGCCTCACCAGTAAACACCAACCGCATGAAGAACTCACAACGCACGGAACTGAACCAAAATCTCGGCATTGAATGGTGCCGATCGAGAAAAAAGGCTGCTGTGTGCAAGCATAGGGCTAGGAAGGAGGAACCCTTCATGATTTTGAATATAGAAGTTGAACTGTCATTCATATATAAATCCTGTTCGTTGATATCAACTGACAGCAGCCAGCATAATGCTCCTCGTGTACTTGACAAGAAAAAGCGATACACTTCATGAATCATGAGTGTCTAGAGTTTTATATTATACAGACGAGGGGCCGGGATTAGCTCTAGAAATTTTGATGGCCGACGAGAACAGAGGTTATAATTAAGTTGTGCTCAGCCACGTCACCGACGGTGCTGCCGTTGACCCGCTGACGCTCGCGCCGGGCGGCGGTGGGGGGCCCTGTGACTTGGGGCGACCCAATGCTCGTTGAGCTCGCGGCCTCCAGCGCCCGTACGCCCAGCTACCGCCGTGGAGGGACGAGGCCCCTGTGTGCATTGGGGCTGCTGCGGCTGTGGGCGCTGTCGGCGTTCGAGAACCGGGGGTGCCTCGGGTGCCGGCAATAAAAGAATTTATAGGCCGTGTGCCCCCTCCTCCTATGGCGTGAGCGCAAGATGGACACAGAACGGCGGCGAGTTTATCCTGGGTTCGAGCCAGCGGGGCCCTACGTCCCGGTGGTGGTGTCCGCTCGTGTTACCTCGCTCAAAGGTGAGCTTGTAGTAGGGGTTACAAGCGGTGTGAGGGAGAGACGCTGGTCTCAAGCCCCACGATCGTGGGGGGGTGGTGGTGGTTATGCTTCGTCCGTGCGGATCCCCCGCTAATGGGGCATTACTCCCCTTTTATAGAGGGAAGATGGAAGTAATGTTTACATATGTGGATGCCTAGGTGGCTAATTCCCCAGGCTATGCTTGTTGCATGCGCACGCCGAGGGCGGCCTTTGACTTGGGGCGTTGTTTGATGAAGACACGCGTCCTAATCCGATGGCGGACGTGTCGTTTTTCCGGTGCGGCCCCGAGGATGCGGAGGCGTCCCTCTCGATCCGCGATGGCGAGGGTCGGCCCCCGTGAAAGCCGCCGTGGCGTGTCATAAGCCCGCAGGGTCCGCCCGTCGTGGGCGTCTTGGCGATCGAAGCCGGGAATGAACGGTATCGTCACGGTTTCCGTGGGCCGGGCGGCGTAATACGCCACCGGTTGACCTTGTGTCCCATCGGTCGGGTTGGGAAGTGATCTCGCGGTCGATTTGATCGGGCGTGGTCGATGGCCCCGGGCGCCTCGTGTAGGTGTAAATTAAATGCGGTTGTTTCCCTTCCTTGAGGCGGAACCTCCCACGCCCGAGGGTCCTACGACCGGTTGAGTGGGTTGGGCCACCTCGCTCGAGGATGGAGAGCTGGGTCTCCCTCGGGCGAGGCGGAGGATTTTGCGCCGAGGGTGGTGAGCTAGGCCACCCTCGGGCGAGGCGGAGGTCTCTCACCCGAGGCTGGTGAGCTAAGCCACCCTCGGGCGAGACGGAGATTTGGGGTTGAATCTGAGCCTTAGGTTGGCCGATGATGACGTGGGGGCGCCATGGTTCGTCGTCTTGTAAAGGTCCCCCGACCTTGTCCTCCGTGAGCGTAGCGAGCTCTTTTCGTCGCGGTGACTCGATGGGCCGTCTGTGGGCCGACTCGACCGTCTTCACGTAGGCGTCGTGGCTCTTGGCCCCGGGTCCATCGTCTCGGGCCATCCTTCTAAGTGGGATGATAGCAGCCGAAGTTTCACCGGGCCCCGACGGGCCGACGATTTCTCGTTATATGAGAATGTCACGGGGCCCGATATTGAGGACCCCGACAAGTAGCCCTCGAGCCCCCGAGCGAGTGTGGACTCGCCCGGGGGGTTGCCTCCGCCGCCTTGTTTTTTTCTCGGGGTGGTTCGTCTACAATGGGGTGCGCGAGCGCATCTGGTTGGTAGCTTCCCGAGGCCTCGAATGGAATGGCGGATTCCTTCGAGGTCTTTTATACCTCGACGGCAAGGTCGAAATGCGACTCTTAAATTGCGCTTGTTTGTGCGGAGTCCGTTCGGTTTGCGTGGGCGACCCGAGGCCCGCGCTACGTGCGCAAGGTCGACCCAGCTTCCTCGACTTTGATTATACGCCCTCTGTCGCCCTCCCGAAAGGGAGGAGGAGGGGAGACACACCCGGTGCCCTAAAAAGCCCGACCATGGTGCGCTCCGTTTGAACGCTGTAACGGTCGGTTTAAGCGGGGTGCCCGTGCCCTCGCCGGAGCAAGGGTCGGGTTGTGTGATCTAGGATTCACCCCATGTGAACCCTCGGACCGCTAGCGAGATCCCGGGGTTTGACGGGTCAACCCCGAGGGCCTCAGAGGCCTCCCACGGATGGGACATTCTATAAGCAAAGACCGCGGGTCTTAAATACGTTCGGGAAATCCGGGCCCGGAGGCCCCTGTATAGTGATTTGTGCATTTCCATCCTGTCCCTCGGTTGGGTTATCCCGAGGCGCATAGAAACCCATGTGGGCCCGAAGCGGCAACCTACGGATCGTAAGGTGCACGTTGACGTGCGCCCGCCCGAGGCTCGTTTGGTTCCCGCCGAAGGTGAGAACCGTCATCGGATCGACTTTTTGCCCCTTAGGGTGGGCGCCCGCCGGATATGAACGGCGGACGGTTTTCCCGGCCCGGGAGACGAGGCGTCTCTCGCGCGCGCCGAGGTGACGTGCTGTTCGATCCGATGGGGACGTGGCTCGTGGCTTCTTGTCGCGGGCAAGTAACCGAGAGCACCGTCAAGGTGCATTAATGCCCTTGACGGCTCTACCGCTGGCCGAGCCGTTGGATGAGCGGTTCCCGTTTTCATCATGGGCCGTTCATTCCGAAGTCGGTTCGTTTGCCCAGCCGGCGGTTTGCCTTCCGCCCCTATAAATATGGGGTCTATAAATGGGGCGCGGCGGATAGTTGCTCCTTTGCTCTTGCCATCGCCTTCTTGCCTTCTTTGCCGCAAAGAATCGGGAGATAGAAAGAAAGATTGGGAGAGATTAAGGGAGAGATCCACTTGCCTTGGGCTCGTGGCGCGAACGGTGTTACCCGGCGGTTCTTGTTCTTCCCCTCCCGTTCGTCCATGGCGCGAGCCCTCGGTGGCGGCGACGGCGTGAAAGAGGTGTTGGACGCCGAGCCGCGGGCCGAGAACGATGGCGACGGAGGAGAAGCTTCAACGCCTCGTCGAGGAAGGGCTTCTTCGCCCTCGCACCGATGCCGCGCGGCCGAGTGGGTTGCGCCAAGATTGGACCGAGGAGGAGCCTAACCCTCCCGATGGCTATGTGGTGAGCCCGATGGATCTTCACCGGCGCGGGTTTGGGATGCCCGGCGGCCGGCTCATTCGGCGATCCTTCATCACTACGACATCGAGCTTCATCATCCGCCCCGAACTCGATCTCGCGCAGGCCGCCATCTTCGTCACCCTCCGTGAGGGATTCCCGGGGATCGAGCCGCATTGGGACCTTTGGCTATGGTTCTTCAAGGCGGACCTCACCACCGCCTCGGTGGTGAAGGGAGGCGCGGAGGCGTTGGCGTTGGTGGTGGTTGCGCCTGCAAGTCCGATCGGAGCGCACAAGGCCGAACCGAGCCGATGGGTACATCCTTTCCAAGCTTACCTCTTCTAACAAGGGGTGGCAGGATCGGTGGTTCTACCTCTTAACGATGGGAACGCGCTTCCTCGTATACACCGGCGTGTCCTTAAACGGCGTCGAATAAGTGGGAACTGGGGTCCCCCCGGCGGATCATCCCCGGTTGGAGGGCTCGAGGCGGGCGATCCTACGGCCCGAGATGGGGGTGTGAACGCAGCGGCCGTGGTAGCTGCTTTTCATCGGGTCGGGTGTTGCCATTGATGGCTCGCCCTTTGCTCATGAGTCGAGATGACCTCCTTGGTCGGGCCGGTCTTGAGGAGTCTCGGATGTCATCCCTTTCGCTTTCAATCGATGGCCCGGCCAAGAGGGTGAGGGAGGCATTGGGGTCCAATACCCGTCCCTGATTCCCGAGATCCCTATGCGCCCCGCCCGTGGGTACATCTCCTTGGTAAGTGTTTTTTGGCTTCAGCGTTCTTGCATTGTCTTGTTGTTGCCGCGTTGCTACCACGGCGGTTCTTATTCCATCTTCTTGCGGGGTTGTTTGAACTATCACGACTCTCCTCCTCCCGTGCCCCGACGGATCTTTGCTTACGGCGGCGAACCGCGGCTCGGACGATCGGCAGAGGGCATTGGCGTTGAAGAAGGAGAGAAGAAGAAGAAGAACGTGGCCCGAGCCAACCGTCGGGCCGAGCAACGAGGCGGGCCAATCGCTCGATACCTCGACCACCGAGGAGGACGAGGATGAGGAGGACGAAGTCCGTCGTGAATTCGTCGGATGATGACGTGGGGGCCCGTATAGACCGAGCCTTGGGGTTGCCGACCCACTCGGGGGCTTCGCTATGTGCCCGAGCTCGAGACGCCGGAGGCCGCCAGGACTCGGCGCCCGAGGCTTCCTCCGGCCCGAGGCCCCGGACCGGTGGCGGCTCGAGGGTCTCCCGACGTGGGCGCCTTGACGCCGCAAGGTGAGGCTCGGCGTGAAGGGCCAACCACTCTGGGTGGGCACCTCGGCGTCGCAGGTGCCGCTTCGAGGTGAAGAGCCGTGACGCCTTCCCGCCCGGCTCCCCCGCGCGAAACCGTGGGGAGGCGGCCCGTGCGTCAAGTGCGACGCCTGTGTCGCAGATCTCCCGCACCTCGGCCACACCCGGGGCGATCCCTCGGGCCTCGTGAGTCCCTTCGTGTTTTTCGCAGCTAGCCTCTTTTTTCTCGGTATTTTTTGGCTTCTTTTCGACGCTGTTCTTGACTTCGGGAAGTGGGGGCCCCACTCTGTCCTTGCATCCCAAGAAGGCCCCGAAGGCCCAGTCGCTAAGCCTCTCCGGGGCCCAGCCGGGGTCGTCTCACCAAGACGTCGTCCCCACTGCGTTGGGCTCCCCGTGGTGTTAGCCCCCGAGCCTTAGGAGGGCTCGGCCCGAGCCGGACGGCCGAGATTTCCCGAGGTGGTTCAAGCCCACGGTGGTGATGGTGGGTCGCCCACCCAGCCTATGGTGATCGACTCGAGAGCTCACCGGGTCGCGTGGCGCCACCCCGGCCGGAGCGATTAAGCGCCGTTTGAGGGGTCCCACGACGCAGCCTGCCCTCCCCGAGGAGCCAAGCCCCTTCGTCCGAGAGTTCTCGAGGAGGAGCTCTTCGAGGGCGGCGAGACACGAGGTCTTCACTTGTGTCGGCTCCCACCGATCCGGGGCTCATGAGGCGCATAATCGACTTCCCATTGCTCCATGCGCCGGGCCGGACGCGCCTTCTGGCCGGCGCCGTCTTCGGCGCCGGTGAGGTCCGTGCACGTGGTCGCCAGCGAAGGACCTCTCGGACTTTTACCGGTCCAGGTTTCCGAGCCGCGAGAGCCGGCCGGTGGATGAAATGCTTCTTCCCGAGCCGACTCGTTGGGTGGTCCCCTTGACCTTGGGTGATGTGCCCGGGGTCGGCCGCCGTGGTGATTGATGACCGGCCCCGAGGTCCGGCGTGGAGGACTCATGAGCAGATCCGCCGATGGGTCGCCGACGGCCTTGCGAAAGATGGTGACACCATAGCCGGCCGCCTCGCCGAGGCCGATGCGGTGAGTGTCTTGGCTGCCATTTTCATTTGCATTTTTTTTATGTATGTGCCATAATTGGTGGTGTCTTTGCCTTTGCCGAATCTCCGGCGGTCGCCGGGGAGAAGTCCGAGCTCCTTCGCGAATGTCTCTGAACGGACCGCCCTCGGGCACGCGGGTGAAATTGATCGAGGCCCAAAGCGAGACGTCCCGGCTTACTACTCTTGCCGAGGAGAGGGAGTCTCGCCGACAGCTCTGGAGGCCGAGCTCGTCAAGGCCGGGTCCGAGGCCGCAAGGTGGTGGCAAAATAAATGGCTCGGATGAGCCGGGACTTTGAGGATGCTCGAAAGGGTCCCTCCGAGGCCTGGAGGAGGCCAATGGCGAGCGGGGACAGATCCCGGAAGAGGCGAGGAAGCAGCGGAGATGTGCGACGCCCGAACACCCCGATCGGGAGTTGGTGTCCGAGGGGAGACCTCGAGAAGCGAGAAGGAGCAGCTCCATAAGTCGCCGCGGATGAGCACGGCGTGATCGGGCCGGGGCCGGTGCCGTGGTAATGCGTTCTTTCCTTCGGTAGGTCTTTTGTCTTTGATCCCTTTGTTTTTGCTGATGTTGCTTTGGTGCTTGTCGCGAGGCGAGAAGATCGGACCGAGGCCGTGGAGACCTCGCCACGCCGCTCGTGGGCCGGAACAAGAGCGAAGTCATACCAGAGCCGGGGGAGGCCCCTGTCGACTTCATCCGCCGCTTTTGGGGCGGACAACCCGGAGGTTGGACCTCGGCTCGCACCCGCCCCGAGCGCCCGTGGGTGGCTTTCTTAGGTCCGAGCTCCGAATGCCTTCCGCCCCGGGCGCGGCGGACGTGCATGGCGGTGTTCTCGTCGCACTTCCCGATGCAGCCCGCGGGTACCGAGCAACGCCGCGGGGGCTTCTTCCTCGGCTCGATGACGAGGACGTGGCCGACCCCGCCGGAAGGATGCCGCCGGTGCCGCCAAGACTCGGGAGTAGTATAACCGTGGACGATGCCGCGACGCAGCTTGGCCTCCCGCTTTGAAGACGAGGTATGCCCTCCGTATTCCCCCATAGAATCAAGCTATGAGGCGGACACGGAGAGCGCGGGATGCCGATCTCAGGATGCGCCGACGGCGGGCACGCTCTCGCTCCGGGATGCCGCCGCTGAGGATGTTGCCTCCGCAGATGTTGCTTCGGGCGGCCGATCGTGAAGTCTGCAGTGGACGAGGCTCGTGACGCCCCCCCGATCTCCCCTTGTATGAAAAAGTTAAATGGGTAAGGAATGTGTACATAAACAATGGTGCTGCCCGAGGCCTTGTGTCCCGGCGGTGCGTTTATGATTGTGTTGCGCCTCTCGAATTTCTCGTTTATTGTGTGGCCGGGTCGCTTGCTTTCTCCGCCGCGAGATAGTGAGCATGGATGCCAGGGGGGGCGGTCCGTATGGGTGCCAGGGGACGATCCGCTTGGCTCGGCTACCTCACTTAGGATTTTAGGTCTTGCGCGACCTTCGCAACTTAAACGACGATCCGAAGTGTGCGCTAGGAGAACTTTTTTCTTTGAAAAAAAAGCGAAAAAGAACGAGGGGGTCCCCGTGTAGCCCCGAGGGAGTTTTAGTCTTGTGCCGGATGAGACTAAGACTCCTTTAAGGTATGCACAAGAAGTTTCTCTTCATAAAAGATGTAGATCTTTTATTGAGGGAAAAAACATAAGTGTTTAACTTCTCGGTGCGAGGTTAAGGGTAGAAGCGACGTAGCTGTTCTATGTTCCAAGCGTTGAAGCATTCCCGAGCTGGGGTCATAATAGTCGCCCTCGTCGTCGGTTCGGGGGCACCGAACGCGAGGAGGAAGTTTCGTTCTCCGGACGGTAGTGTGATTCCGCCAGTTCCCGGGCTCCCGCCCCTAATCGCGTGCGGACGGAGGTTGAACGGGGTCGCGGCATCCTTTTGGCGAATGCGCCTTCCGCGTGATTGTCCGTGGGATAGCGCTCAGGTGGAGACGGCACGGGGGCCTCGGCGTGCTCTCGCTCGCGCTTCGATCAAGTCTCAGCGGGCGAGGAATTACGGTACTCCTTCCGGTATCACCGGTGCGGACGCTGTTCTCCGATGATTAGGGTTTCAGGGAACCCGCCGCGGTCCGTCTTTGGGCAAGGATCTTCCCGACGCCTGGGGTTCCCCGGGAGCCCTCCGCGAGCCAAGAGGGGTGCGTTGTCGGATTCGGAATCCGCTGCTTGGGTGCGCCTTGACGCTGGGGTGGGTCCGCCTTGCTCGTCTTGCGGCGGCCGTGATGATGGGCATGCCGAGCAGCGGCGACGCCGCCCTCTTTTTCAAATTGGCCATGTCGCGTAAGGATCATCTCGTAGCCAGGGCGAAGCGCCACGAACTCCGGTCTCCGAAGAACAAACAGAATTACATGGAGCTCGTGGGTCCAACGAAAGCGTGGTGGAAACGAAGGTGGAAACGTCATGGAGGCCGACGGGATAATGGATTGCACAGCGCTTCCCCTACCAGCGCGCTAATCGCCGGCGTCCGGCAGAACCGGGGGTGCCTCGGTCTTAGGCAATAAAGAATTTATAGGAGGTGGTGCCTCCTCCTCCCTATGGCGTAGCGCAAGATGGACACACACACGGCGAGTTTATCCTGGTTCAGCCAAGGGGCCCTACGTCCAAATGGTGGTGTCCCGCCGTGTTACCTCGCACTCAAAGGTGAGCTTGTAGTAGGGTTACAAGCGGTGTGAGGGAGAGACGCTGGTCTCAAGCCCCACGATCGTGGGGGGGTGGTGGTGGTTATCTTCGTCCGTGCGGATCCCCAGCTAATGGGGCATTACTCCCCCTTTTTATAGAGGGAAGAGGGAAGTAATGTTTACATATGTGGATGCCTAAGTGGCTAATTCGAGGCTATGCTTGTTGCATGCGCTGGGCCGAGGGCCGGCCGGGCTTGGGCGTTGTTTGATGAAGACACGTGTCCTAATCCGATGGCGGACGTGCGCTTCCGGTGCGCCCAGGAGATGTGGAGGCGCCCCTCACAAACCGCATGGCGAGGGCCGGTCCTGTGAAAGCCGGCCGTGGCGTGTCATAAGCCCGTGGGTCCGCCCGCCGTGGCGTCTTGACGATGCCGCCGGGAATGAACAAAGATCGCCCCGGTTTCCGTGCTAGGCGGCGTAATACGCCTGATTCAGCCTTGTGTCCCATCACCGGATTTGGGAAGTGATCCGGCAGTCGATTTGGATAGGGCGTGGTCGATGGCCCCCGGGCGCCGTCTCCGTGTAACCGCATTAAATGCGCTTGTTTCCCTTCCTTGAGACGGAACCTCCCACGCCCGAGGGTCTACTTCACCCCCCGTGAGTGGGTTGGGCCCCGCCGAGGATGGAGAGCCGGGTCTCCCCGGGCCAGGCGGAGATTTTGCGCCCGAGGGTGGTGAGGGCCACCCTCGGAGGCGAGGCGGAGGTCTCACCCGAGGGTCGGTGAGCTAAGCCACCCGGGCGACTCCGAGATTTGGGGTTGAATCGAGCCTTAGGTTGGCCGATGATGATGTGGGCGCCATGGTTTGTCGTCTTGTAAAGGTCCCCGACCTTGTCCCTCCGGTGAGCGTAGCGAGCTCTTTCGTCCGCGGTGACCCGATGGGCGCGTCTGTGGGTCGCGCCGTCTTCACGTAGGCGTCGTGGCTCTTTGGCCTGGTCCATCGCCCGGGCCGTCCTTCTAAGCGGGATGATAGCAAAGGGTTTCACGGGCCCCGACGGGCCGCGTTTCGTTATATGAGAATGTCACGGGCCCGATATTGAGGACCCCGACAGGCTTCTCCATCGCCCACCGCCCGGGGCCGGTGGACCATCGTGGGCCGACTTGGTTGAGGCCGAAGTTCGCCGTCCCACTAGTCACCGGGTCGTGTTGGACGCCGCACCGTGCACCCCGACGCCTTTCCGTCGCGCACCAAAGATGAGGCGGTTTTGCCGGTCGAGGTGGGAGTCTCGGATGGTGTCGTGTCGTGCTTTCTGCGCGGTGTTGATGGAGGCCGAGATTTCCACCGGCTCGGACCCCCTTGTTGGGGATCCGTAGTTGGGGGAGATTGCAGCGTCTCGAGTCGGCCGTTGGGCGGGTTGCTAGGTGAAGCGACCAAACCCGTGAACGCCGTCCGTGAGTCCGACGGCCGGGCCTCCTTGGATCTCGGGGGCGTCACAGCGGACGCCGAGCTCCCGCGCCGACCATGTCTATTGATGACTTCATTGCGGTTCGAAGCCGTTGGATCCTCCGATCCTATCCACGCCGTTGCCGAGGCGGACGCGTCCGCGAAGGGAGCTGGATGAGCTCATTCCCAAAGCGCAAAGGCGCGGCTTGCGAAGAGTGCGCCGGGGAGGCGAGGCCGAGGCTCAGCGAGGAAGGTGATGTTGAAGAAGATGGGGATCCACGCCGAGGCGGAGCACCCGGACGAGGTCTCCTTCGACGAACTTCGCCGCTTTGATCGCCCAGACGCCGACGCGTCAACAGGGAGGCGATGGAGGTGTTCTTTTTCCGCGGGAAGAAGCGGAGTGCGGCCGACGATCGGGCGGACGACGCCCCGAAAGTGCGAGAGGTCCTAGGTCGCAAATTGGTTATCCATGTAATCGTTAAATTTGGATCCAGTAGTTTAGGACTTTCTTCGGTTTTATTCTTTGGAGGCTGGTAGTGATGTCCACTCGGCATCACAGTTTAGTCTTTGTATTTGGATTTGGTTTTCCTTCCTCTTAATGAAATCTGGGTGAATGACCCGATCGAAAAAAAAAACTGCTCCTTCAGTCCCTAAATAAGTGTAGTTGTTGGTACGTGTGCTAAAAATTTGATTTCGATTTGGAGAAAATATGTGCAACATTTGTATCGTCGAATAGTTTTATTAAAAAACTAGATTCAAATATCACTCGAATGTTATTAATTGAGTAACATAAAAATTAATATTTTTAATATATAACCAATCAAAGCCAACCATAGAAATTGAGAGAAGCACCAGATTGCATAACCAATGGCATGGCCATGTTTGATTTGACAACCACACAGGTACTGCTAGCTCCTGAAGATAAAATCACTCAACATAAAACCAAGAACAAACTATGTCCGTGTTTTTTTTTTTCTCGACTGTTATTTTTTTTTACCTTCGTTTTTTTGTTTAATTGCCACTAACCTTTTACTATAGCAAATTTGACCATCCGTTTTTTCTTCTAAAAGATCTTAGATACTTCAATGCATATAACACTAATGAAGTATGTCCAATTAAGAATCATATATGTGAAAACTTGTTGTATTTACAAATCTTTTATAGAAAAAAAAACACATGGTCAAAAATGCTACAGTAAAAGTTCGGTGACAAGTAAACAAAAACGGAGGTAGTATCTCGTTTGTTTTTTTTCCCGGCCAACCACTTCAAAGTTCAAACCAAATCGTGCGGACAATTCGATTAGCCCGGCCCAGGTAGAGAGCCCAGCCCATACAACAGGCTACAACCCGAA
Organism: Hyparrhenia diplandra; assembly: GCA_015847255.1. Taxonomy (NCBI): domain Eukaryota; kingdom Viridiplantae; phylum Streptophyta; class Magnoliopsida; order Poales; family Poaceae; genus Hyparrhenia; species Hyparrhenia diplandra. Next base: position 43,716 of record JADLZK010012961.1, read on the forward strand.
CTGACTTTTCATCCATTCCCTTCTGCTCGCGCACGCGCTCGTCTCTCGAGGCACTTTTTATTTAAAAAAATCCGGAACAGGATAAATTTCTTGTTCATAGATTTCACGGCCGCATACGCATTTCAACGAGTAGTATTACTAAAATAATGGCTATGATTTATTTAATTATATAGATTTTCACATATTACTAAAATAAATAATTTTGAGCATCTCTAACAATTTATTAAATTCTATTTGGCAAATCTTCGTAAAACTATATGCCAAGTGAAAAACAACTCGTCTCATCTCCAACAGTTTGCTAAAATTCACTTGGCAAATGTTGTGATTTAGCAACTTTGTAAAATATATACCAAGTGAAAAAAGGACTCTCTCCAATAGTTTGCTATTTTGACTTGCTAAATAGGAAAAAGTGGACCCACGTCATACCCAACCCAACTGTCCGCGGTACTGCGATCTGTTTCCCGTCGCGCCGTGCGTGAGTCTTCTTGTCCTCGCGCGCGTGAAGGGTTGCGCCGCCGCCGTGGAACGTCGTCCATCGTCGCTCGCGGCTGTCCATCGGAGCTGGCTACGTTGCCCATCGATCGTCGCAGGTGGCCAAGGCACCCATCTCAGATTGAGCAGGCCAAGGCGCTCATCTCCTCCCATCGGGTCATCAAGGTGATCCAGGTTTTGTTACGGAAGTCTAGATCATATATGTGCATAGTGCTACTAATGTTTGTTGACCGTGAGTCTAGGTCTAGATCATATATGTATATATATATGTGTGTGTGTGCACAGTGCTACTTGCTTGTTGACCGTGAGTCTAGATCATATACAGAACATGACGGATGCAAGGGCATCTTGCATCTTTGATCGACTATTTATTATCTTGCATCTTTATCGGCCAGGAATCATGCCTAGGAAGAGATCCCGTGTGCGAAGACAATTGGATGATTCATCATCCGACGACGATGACTCTCTAATTTTATCATCTGCTGCTGCAATTATGCAATCCCTTTGCAACGAAAAAGGGAAAACCTGGTGGCTCTGTCCATGGTCATAAGGTTGTTTACCGTGATAGAGAAGGCGGGCACCAAAGAATGTTTCAAGATTATTTGGCGGTGAATCCAACATACAGCCCAGAATTATTCCGTCGAAGGTTGTTTTTTACTTCAGATTGCTTTGTTGTATGTGCTTAAATATTATTCAAGTTTAATAAACTTTAGTTTATTTTTCCTTCAGGTATAGGATGTCTAGGAACTTTTCGTCCGTATAATGAATGCTGTAGAAGCACATAATGATTACTTTGAGCGGAGACCCAATGCGGCCGGTGTTATGGGACTGAGTTGCTTCCAAAAAGTCACTGCCGCAATGCGTATGCTCTGTTATGGGGTTCCAGCTGATGCGACAGATGAGTACGTTCGCGATTGCCGAAAGTACTGCACTTGAGAGCCTACGTGAGTTTGTTACTTCCATTGATGAAATTTTTGGAGATGAATACCTCGGATATCCCAATGCGGTACCGACAAAGACGCTTACTAGCAATTGGTGAGCAAAAAGGTTTTCCAGAATGTTAGGGTCCCTCGATTGTATGCATTGGGTGCGGAAGAACTGTCCATATGAAAAACAGGGTCATTACAAGGGACATGTTGAGAAGCCCACCATCATTTTAGAGGTTGTTGCTTCGATGACCTTTGGATATGGCATGCCTTTTTTGGAATGCCGGGGTCTCATAACGACATCAATGTTCTTGATAGGTCTCCTTTGTTTGATAACCCTGGCGGAAGGTAGAGCTCCGAAGTGAACTATTCCATCAACGGTCATGACTATACAATGGGATATTATCTTGCAGATGGTATATACCCCTCATGGGCTACTTTAGTTAAGTCCATTACTCTTCCGATGGGGAACAAGAGGCAATATTTCGCGAAAAAGCGCAAGAAGCAGCGAGGAAGATGGTTGAGAGAGCTTTTGCGGCACTTCAAGCCAGGTTTGCCATTGTTCGAGGTCCAGCTCGCATTTGGGACATGGAGACATTAACATCGATCATGAGGGCTTGTGTGATCATGCACAACATGATTGTAGAAGACGAAGGTTACGTGGTCGATCCTAACGAGCGTTTTGAGAATGGTGGTGAAAATGTTGAACCTGGTCGTGGCCAAGCTACACGTACATTTGATGAATATATTGAGGCGCACAGAAAGATCCGAGACAAGGACACACATGTTCAATTAAAAGAAGACCTCATCGAGCACCTATGGAACCATCATCCAGATTTATATTAGTTGCATATTAATTGTTTTAATTGGATTAATATTTCGTCTTGTCAAAAATTTGTAATAGCATTTTCTTTTGTGAGCTAAACATGATGTAAACCTGATGAACAGGTTCATTCATTTTCTTTTTTTTCAGCTAAACATGAGGTAAACCTGAGCAACATGTTGCTTGCAATCACGTTGATTTCCCGGCCATGCATGGTTCTGTCCCATCATGTGCATTTGCCGGCCACGACAACAAGCTGAGAGCAACAGGTTTATTTGTCGGCCATACTATTTGCCGGCCATGCATGGTCCTGAAAGCAGCAGATTTATTTGCCGGCCATACTTGCAGCGAATTGATGAAACAACAGTACCATCCACGGCTTTATAATTCAATGTATTGATGAAACAAAGCATATGGCTCTTTTATCAGAGAACTAAACAGTACTTCAACAATGCTATTGATGAAACAAAAAAAACAATTCTGCTGAATTCTAAATAATAACAGTTGTGCTGAATATAAAGACAAAGCAAAGGTTTCATAATTCAAGGACTCTTATGACTAGAACTAAACTTAATTTTCGAGCATCTTCTTCTGCATCTTCTCAATCCATTCGCGCTGCACTGGGTTGAGGGATGTCATGTCCGCGAACATAATTTCTCTTTGCTCTTTTATCAACTTTGCTTCAGCAAGTTTGTGTTCCGCGTCAGCTTTCTTTTCCTCAATTGTCACTCGTTTCTTCTCTAGCTCTAGTGTTTCTTTATCTAGGACAAGAGACTCCATGAACCTCTCCTTTCTTGCCTTCTCCTTTTCCTTGTCTATTTCCTTCCTCTCTGCCATCATCTTCTCCAATGCCTCCATGCAAGCTTCAGCACCTCCTCGCCTTAAATTTTCTTTTTAGCCTTCTTGACCCCAATAGGCCTTTTCTTTGCTTGGCTTTCTAAACCATTGCTGGTGGCAGCTTCAGTGTTTGTGCCTTGATCATTGTTGCCGCCTTCTTCATCCCTAAGCCTGGCCACCTTTGTGGACTTCTTCTTGTTCTTGTTTTTCTGCTAGTTTCTCTTGCTCAGCAAGTTCTATCATCTTGGTTGCCCACTTGTCTTCACCTTTCAAAATATTCCAACAATGTATAAGAGTAAATTTTCTTTTGTCCTTGTCTTGTGAAGTGTACAGCTTGGATGCTTCTGAAATCTGTCAAAGGAAATTGTAAATATGTTTAGTGTACTCAAATAAAACAAACTGAAATATTTGGATTAAACATAACATACCTTGTCTTGGATAGTTTGTCCACTTTGATTCCTACGTTTAATAGCCTCGTAGCATGAACAAAACTTGTTTACTTGAGCCTGAATTGTCAGCCACCTATGCATGATGGAACTTTCGGTCCTGACAGAAGTAGTTTTCTTGTTCTTCTCAAAATAAGCATGGACTCTAGCCCAAAACGTGGTACGAGATTGATTAGCCCCATTGATGGGATCTTTGCTAACATTCAACCATCCTGCACAAACAACTTCGTCTTCCAAGTAATGAAAATTTTTTGGTCCGCTTGGTTCCCTTTTGTACTACGACTTGCCACAACTTCCACATCGAGATCTTCATTAGTCTGAGCTTCTTGGGAGATTGGAATGGTGAGCTCGTCCAAACCAGCAATGTTCGCATCGTCTCCATTCAGAAGAATGTCCGACAAGAAAGCATTATCTCCTTCGGTCTCCATGAGTCTAAAAAACAAAATAATACAAATGACAAGAATGCATCGGGGCAGCAAATCCATGGATCAGCCACCTAGCTAGTCATGGATCAAACAAGTACACCATCGTAATCTAGTTATGGATCAGCCACCTAGTCATGGATCAGGTACCATGGTGATCAGGTACGCCTAGTCATATATCTATGGATGAACCTGTACGATGACTGCATATATATATGAGCAACTCTCACACAACTGCGATGGCTGCATATCAAAACATACACACAACCTGTACGATGACTACATATCTACACATCTATGGATCAGCCTACGATGACGAGAACTGATATACCCTAGCGATCGCAAGAAGCACTACTGTGACACGCAGAAACCTAGCATCCATCTCTTGGCCAATAATCGTGATGGACATCATATGAGTACAGAGAACTGACAAATAACGTGATGAACCCTAGGAGATCGCAAGAAAACCAGCGGCGGTGCCCTGAACCCTACCCAAACTGAAACTGGCGGCGGCGCCCTGCTCGCAAGAACACAAAGCTGATGGCGATGGACTGCCGACTGCCGTACCTAATGGCGATTGTAAACTGCAGTACCCGATCGACTGCTCGCACGCAGGACCACAGAACTGATGGCGATCGCAGAACACAGAGCTGATGGTGATCGACTGCCGTACCTGATGGCTCGCCAATTCCGAGTCTCCTTCTCCGACGGCGTGCAGACTCCTCGCGGGAACAACTTCGGCGGCAGCCGGCGGCTTCGCGTGGCGCAACAAAAGAGATCGCGTGGAGAGAAAGTGCGGGATCCCAGAAATATAGGCGCGGGAGGAAACTCGGAATTTTCTCCGCTCGCGCGGGAAGAGGCCGGCGTGGCGGGATCGCGATAGCAAAAGTTCGATACACGCGGAAAGATGCGCTGCTGCGGAACGGAAGGATGGCAAGTTGGAAAAAAAATAGCAACCTCTTTTACCAAACTGTTGGAGAGCAATTTTTCTAGTCTTGCCAAATTTTATAGGATAAAGAACCTCATTTAAGAAACCTGTTGGAGATGCTTTCTAACAGTTTAACATATTTCACTCCCAAAATCCTATTTAATTACAATAAAGAAAAAAGATAAACAAAAATACTTTTGCAAAGTGAACATAAAAACTTTTCATAAATTAACCAAGCTCATATCTAAAAACTATTATGTCTTCCACTTTTGCATCTGGACCCAACAAAAAGTTTCTATTTGAATTTATAACCTTTCTTCCTCTTCCTCGCCGAGACATCGACGTGATCCCGCCGTCGCCTCCATCCGCGAGCCTGACAACATGTTGTCTTCCTCGATCTATACGAGAAGATCACGTGTGTGACCTGCTTCCTGTGATTTGCTCATAGAGAAGGTCACGTGTGTGACCTGCTTCCTACCGCATCTACAAATTACAATGGAGCTGGAGTACGACAAGTTGCCGTAGTCTACCTGTGGACGGGCCAAAGGAGCGCCGATAGTTTCAGGTTTCTTCCCTTCTGTTGACGCCGCAACACATGAAGGCGTTAGCAACCGAGGCCGCGATGCCTGTCACCATGACTGTGCACCCGCGCTAAGATGTCCCGGCACCGCGAGGAGGACGATCGTATCGCGGGGAGGGCGGCAACAGTGGTGCCAGCGGCGTGGCTTTGCGCGCGGCCGCGCGGAATACTGCGACTATACCTCCGTCGGTCCCCAACTCTATTTTGCTGATCAAGCTGCGCGAAATACGACGACTGTACCTCCATCGGTCTCCAACACTGATTTGCCGATCAGTAAACGGAGGCGGACGGACAGAGTCCGGCTACAATAAGATGTCGAAGGCACAAAACGGTGGCAGAAAAAAGGTGAAAAAAGATGTGAGAGACTGAAATTTCTTCGCTTTATTAGTAGATATTATAGATAAAAGAAGATAACTAACCTGGGTTTATAAGGAAAAACTCGAAAACCAAACTCACGCCAATACAAATGGAGAGAACAACAACCAAAAAAAGATGAGGAACAGGTTATTCCGGCTTTTTTACTCTTGCAAGGTTCTGTCTGTAATGCCTGAGAATGCTGCCTCAAAGGTTTTACGTCTTCTAATGCGTTTGCGATTTACATCTGTCATACTCTTGCAAGGTTCTTTCTGTAATGCCTGAGAATGCTGCCTCAAAGGTTTTACGTCTTCTACATGAGTACGTCTTCTCTGCCTGGAAGCGTGTACAGTGTTGCACAGTCAACTGCGTTCGGCCGCAGCTGAGTACAAAAGGTGAGGCGGCGAGATCGAATCAAGCGGAGCGGAGCGGAGCGTATCCATGGCGATGGCGCTGCGTCGGCTGCTGCTTCCTCTCCTCCTCTTCCTCGTACTGTTAGTTCTGCGGCCGCAGAGCTGCGTGGCCGGTGGCGAAGGCGTAGGGGAGCCGGCGGAGTTCGAGATCCCTCGGGATGGGAGCGTGCTGGAGCTTGACGAGAGCAACTTCGAGGCGGCGGTGCGCGCCGCCGAGTTCCTCTTCGTCGACTTCTACGCTCCCTGGTGCGGTCACTGCAAGCGCCTCGCCCGCAGGTAACCGATACCCGTCCCTCTCCCACTCTGTCCGCTGCGGCGCTACCTCAAGGCCTTCCACAGTTTCACTAGCCAAGCGTAGCGACGTGATGGAAATCGTCTCTTGATGCCAACCGAATCCTCCTCCGAGCTGATAGCACAGCTTGGGATATCTTGGCAAGGTGTGGCCGCTCCGCTGAAATTGAGTGTTGTAAGCAGATTAGAGCTCGGCTGGGAAACGCAGATCATTGAACTATCATCTTGGGTATATCAATGGAGATGTTCCCCTAAATAAGCGATTGATTCTTGATGCCATCTGAATTCCACAGTGGATTCGGATCAAACCAGAGGCATCAGGGTATCCATCTGCTATCCCCCCTCTTTCTATTAAAATTGGAACAGGGTTATGCAGTCCATAGAGGCAGGGGAATACTATCATTCTGTCATGTGGCCATTTCTGTTGAAATTGAAGTGTCTTCTGCAGTTAGATGAGGCTGCTGTGGCACTGGCTGGACTGAGCACGCCTGTAGTTGTGGCTAAAGTAAATGCCGACAAATACAAGAAGCTCGGCTCCAAATACGGAGTAGAGTAAGTCACCTGATTCACTTGAGTATTTCAGTTACCAAACGGGCTTGTCCAAAGGGTGTCTTACCTTTGTGTTTCTCTGGATGCAGTGGGTTCCCTACTTTGATGCTTTTTGACCATGGAGTACCTTCTGAGTACACAGGTTCAAGGAAGGCTGATTCGCTAGTTGAGAGCCTTAAGAAGCTTGTTGCACCTGATGTTTCTGTGCTTGAGTCAGACTCATCAATTAAAGGCTTTGTTGAAGCCGCTGGCATCAATTTTCCATTGTTTATTGGGTTTGGAATGGATGAGTCATTGATTGTTGAATATGGAGCAAAGTACAAGAAGAAGGCATGGTTTTCAACAGCAAAGGACTTCTCCGAGGATATGATGGTTGTCTATGATTTCGACAAGTTTCCAGCGTTGGTTTCTGTTAACCCAAAATATAGGGAGCAGAGTGTATTCTATGGTCCATTTGAAGGTATCAGATAACGCTCTCTATGTGCTCCTGATGTGTGGGTGTTTAGAGGGAAAATCCCTTTATTTCCTTAAACACCGGTTGTCATTCCTACTGTTTATCCTATACTCTTTGATTTTTCTAGTGATGCAAATGTGTAGTTCACTTTGTGACACTCTGTATATACTTAAGTGATTTTCTATCACCAATTGCAGTGCATCACTTTTCTAGCTTGATGGTAATATCAATAGTTGTTTTGGATGCAGGAACTTTTCTGGAAGATTTTATAAGGCAATCCCTACTGCCTGTGACTGTGCCGGTCGATAGAGAGACATTGAAGTTATTGAAAGATGATGGGAGGAAAGTTGTTCTCACAATTTTGGAGGACGAGTCAGATGAAAATTCTCCACAACTAATAAAAGTGTTGAGGTCTGCAGCCAATGCAAACCATGATTTAGTGTTCGGGTATGTGGGAGTCAAGCAGTGGGAGGAATTCACCGAGACTTTTGATGTGAAGGTTCAAGAGCTGCCAAAGATTATTGTCTGGGACACAAAAAGAGGAGTACGAAGTGGTAAGTATATTTTCTTGTACTGCTTTTTATTTAGTTTTTCTTATCTACTGTATGTTCGACCACATATAGAAAACGCAATTTATGTTGCAACATACTACATTGTTATGTATCAGTTCACACGCATCTTGCATGTCGATATACATCTTTTTTCACTCCAACTTACAGCTCAAAGGCCTAAACATAGATAGACTTGGCATCTCCATCTTGCTTTTGTATTTTACTATGGACTGAAATGTATTTGAGTGAAATGTTCTTTTCTTCCTTTTAGGTTGAGGGTTCAGAGAGTCTCAGAGAAGGTGATTATGGATCCCAAGTTAGTCGTTTTCTAGAAGGATATAGGGAAGGAAGAACAATAAAGAAGAAAGTCGGCCATGGTTCCCCCCAACACTGCTCGGTCTTAATGCGATATACATTCTCATCTTCTTGGTCGCTGTTCTTGTTGTTTTGATGTATTTTTTTCTGCACAAGGCGAGGAGGATCATCAGCCAAGAAGAGCCCATGTGGACTGAAAGTACAGCGGCAGTCTAAGCTGGCTTAAATTTAAGGTGTTGATCCAGATGCTGCAGAGTTATTTTGAGGGGATAACATCTGATGAGGAAATTTTCCTGATCTTCATTTCACGTGCCCTAGGGTCTGAGTTTTAGATATTGTTGCAGAGTTATGAATGAGGTTCCCCATAAAATGCATTTGAGAAATTAGGTTTCCTCAAGCTTATACCATTGTAATTATTGGGTACTTTGTAACATAACATTCATGTGTTATATCTGAGACCCTTGGAGAAATGACTTCTAGAGATTGAACAGCTTATATCTGTAAAATAACATCTAGAGACTGAACAGATACTCATGGGCCTGGAAGGCGGCGCTGCTGCTGGGTCTGTTAATGCCATCCAAATATTACCTTCCAGTGCGTTTAATAATGATAAAAAAGGTACAAAACGGGAGTTTCATCTTGCGAGGCACAAATAAAGGATGCAGCTGTTGATTTTATATATACTGGTTCTAAAGCTGAGCCTCCGTTTGGGCGTTTGGCGGCCACTTGGTTGCTCATGACTGCAGATTCGCTGTGTGCATTTCAAGTCAGCAACATTGCTCCTCTAGAGGGAAACACAATGAGCTTAGGAAATGATAAAGTTGAGTACTGAATGTGCAGCACGAGTTGTTTCAGTATAGCTATGTACACATGTGTAATGTAATGGCCATCAGCAGACGACGCGATTAACTGTTATTCCTTTTTCTCGTCAAAAAAAAAAAAAAAACTGTTATTCTTTTTTTTTTTTTACAAAAACTTGCTATTCTAGTAATTGACCCCCCCTTGCTACTTGCAAGTTTTTGCATTCTGCGCACAACTTCCATCCATACCGTAAATGACGAGACTAGTACAGGATTAAAGTAGGGAGGCAAACAGAAGACCAGAAATTAGAGCAAAAAATGACACAAATGGAGACATTCACCTAAAAACATTCTTCTGAACTAAAATTAGTTTGTCTGTGCGCTTAAAATAGATGTGAGCTTTAGACGGACAGACTACGCACTCAGGTTTGGTGTGGCTGGGTACTGTATAAATTTGAATCGTTGAAGATAAATAGCTCAAAAAAAAAGGTCTCGCAAAAAAAAAAAAAAAAAATAGCTAAAAAAAAAAAAGGTCTCGCAAAAAACAAAAAATAGCTCAAAAAAAAAAAAAAAAAAAAAAGGTCTCGCAAAAAAGATAAATAGCTCAAAAAAAAAAAGGTCTCGCAAAAAAAAAAAAAAAGATAAATAGCTCAAAAAACAGGTCTCGCCGGGATTCGAACCCAGGTCGCCAGATTCAAAGTCTGGAGTGCTAACCACTACACTACGAAACCGTTTGAGTTTGAAAATCATTCTTTACATATTTAACAGAAATTAAGAAGGGCTGAAGGAGCATCATGAATTCACATTTGTGATTGGCGTACTTTTTTATGTGAAATCATGACTCCAAATATCTTCTCAACGCAGTAAAGTAAGATTAATACCAATGCGAATCAGCCAGCATGTGGGAAAGCTTAGACTAGAGACCCTTGTGTAGGACATATTTGGCACAAAGAAATTAACCTTGTAGAAAACGTGCGTGAGTGATATTTAGACTCAAGGATTGATTTGAAGAAACCTGTGAGATAGGAAATTTTCTTCCATATTTTGGAGGAATTCAAACCTCACGTTACAAATTCTTTGAAAGTTTCAGGTTATTCTCAATCTCCTTCTCTTTTTCTTCAGAAAAAAATTAATTTTTATTTCAGCCTATGCAAGTGGTTTGCACACCCTCCTTCCTCTCTTACTAATGAAAAATTAGCATGCGTCATTATTTCTTTTTTTTGGAATTAGGCACATCATTTTTGCTTAATAAATCAACAAGATCACAATCCAAGTTGGTCTAAGCTATTTTCGCATGCTAACATTACACAATGTTTTCTTATACTTTCCGCATTCAGTTCTAGCTATTTCCGCACCACTTAATCGATTAGAACAACAAATACATAACCTCTCTACCCTTTTACCGTTATTAATGGAATATCCTAAACTATTTTACTAAAAATGGAACGAAATGAGTTTGGATTGCTCCTCAGTTGAAAAGAGAGGTCTTAAGCAATTAGATAAATACTTTGATAAAATAACATCAATTGACATCAAATGGGTTCGTCTCCACCGACACCGACTTGTAATGTTCAACCGATCGGTCAAGCGAATTTCCTAGGAACCGAACAAACCGGTTAAAACAGAAAGCCCGAGATGTGCTCCCATGTTTGCGCTAAATCATAACAAATCCAAAAACAAATAAATACAAGAAGAGAATATATAGAGAGATAATAACAACAACGAAAGGGTAGAACAGCAGTCAGCAGCTGCCCCACCAAGCGCCGACCTGTCGGAGATGGCAGCTTCGGCGGCGCCGGCGGCGGGCAAGGGAAGCGAAAGCGCACCGTCTCTGAGGACGACTTCTACCTCCTCCTCCACAGGTCCGTCCTTCCTCCCTCCCCCTCCGCCCCCCCTCTTCCTCCTCAGCCCGTCCTCCTGGTCTCTGCCCCGGGCGGCTCGCTTTCGCCTAGGGTTTTACTTCACCGCGCCGCTTTGCAATCCTTCTCCCCTCGCCGCAGGTACGCCCGGGGACGATCCTGACGGCGCTGCAGGAGGTGGCGCAGCACGCGGGGCCCGGCGCATCGACTGGAAGGCTGTGGTGGGGAAGTCGGCCACGGGGATCACCTTCGCACGCGAGTACCAGATGCTCTGGCGCCACTTGGCCTATCACCACGACCTGCTAGAGGATAGCGTGGACGCCGCCGACCAGCCTATGGTTTGTAATCCTACCCATCCCTCAAAGCCTAGATTTTACTGCCCCTTTTGGAATTGGCTTGCAAGGCGTCATGTAGGTAGCTGGGATTCCTGTAGTGGTGATTGTTTGATCTTAAGGTAGCACGCACAGGAATTCAGTTTGTTCTTGTGTTGGCTGCTCCTTCCGTAATTGGTGCCATACTTATTTTATTTTTATGTTCAATCTTCTTGACAATGGTAGGGCGATGACAGTGACCTGGAATTGGAGCTTGAACCCAATCCCATCCCGACCAAGGACGCTTTATCTGAGGCCTCTGCATTAGCCAAGGTATCACTTCTTGTTTGGCGGCGTACAGTAGGATGGTCATTTTGGTTTTTGAATGCATGATGCCAAATCCTGTTTAGTCCTCCTTTTTTTTCACTAAATTGGTTTTGATGCTCTAAAATATCCAGGATGAGCGAGAGGCACCTGCTTGTGTAGCATTTGCTCTGCCATCTTTCAATACCTTAATTTTTAATTTTACCATGGTCAAGTATTGCACTGTTGTGATTGTCTTGCTCGAACAAATCTTTTACTGCAATCTTATCCAGAAAGATTATAGAAGTGCCATTGATTGAGTTGATTCCATCAAACTTAATGCAATATTTTGAAATTCAAATGCCTCTAGAGGCAGCTTTGTGGTAGTTGGAGAGAACTGGAGTCTGTTGAGCGAGGGTGGAATGCACCGGTCACTGATGCCCAGTAGGTGGTAATGATGCCTGGCAGCAAGAGTCATGGCAGTTTACAGCCCATGAGAGGCAGTAACAAGCGGAGGCACACCTCAGGCTCAGGTAGGCATACACTGGACTACTGGAGAGACAACCAGTGGTGGGAGCATCAGTAGTGTTGGAGGGGCTGCTCATTGGTGACGGCAAAAAGGGTGGGGTGGCTGGTAGCTTGCCATGTTGGGATTTGGGTGAGGAGCAGGGCTGGATGCCATAGGGAAATGCTGGTGTGAATCATGATGCTTGCTACACATGTGGACGTGTGCTTGTCAGTGATCATGGGCTGAAAAGGACTGTGATCAGGTGTTACGTGGAATGCTGATTGGTCTAGCGAGGATAGTCTATTACAGGTCAGATGGTCTGGCCTGACATTTCAGCCTGTATAGAAGTTGACCTGGTGATTTGGATTAGTCAATAGTTATTCTGGTATGCTTAGTATTTTAGATAGTACACAATCATATAGGCATATAGCTCTCAGTCTGAGTCTGTTCTAGATTATGGTTGATACACAATGTTGAGTTGTTGACTCTTCAAAAGTTTGATTGATGCCTTGTTAGGAACTGGAAGATAAAGCTTCACTTTGCCACTAGATGATTGCAATGAAATATAGTTGATATATTTTTTGTATAAATAGAAAAAAAAACTTCCAAGTTTTCGTTTGATGAAAATTGAGTTCTTATGATCGCTCGCTGACATTTATTTCTCCTTTTCAGTATTTATGAATATATGAAGTTCCCTTTTATTTAATTACTAATTTCAATTTACAAGATGGGTCTCATAGAATGTCTCAAGAAAGTCTTGATTTAAGGTTCCGTTGTAACGTGAATGTGTTGGATGCTGTGACTGCCCTCAGATGATGATATGCCCTAAACATCATTCCATTGATAGCTCAATGCTCATTACTTGGATGTTTGAAGAACTTTGGTAGCGCAGAATCATGGTTTAGAAAAAAAAAGGGTTCTGACTGGAGGTTCTAGAACTCTAATATGACTAAAATAAGAGTCAATAAACATTAAGTATAACTGAATTTATAGAAAGTAATATTAACATATGTATCTCTGAACAAGTTTATTATTAAAGTACATGACATGATTAATCTAATGATGTTTATTTAGTATCATAATCATTAGTATTTTTATGTATATATTTGGTCAAAGTTAAAAGTGTTTGACTCCTAAGTACGAGACGTGCACTTATTTTGGGACGGAGGGAGTACAGTACTATTTCATCCAAACACATCTTACCTTTCAAAACCAATGCATTTTGCAAAACCAAGTATCTTCCTAGAATTCCATAAAAAATAATTTGTATCCAAAGAGGGCTTTACTGAGGGAACTCCACCTATGTTGGGGTGTATATGGTGTTTTAGCATAGCAGGTCCCAACCCTGATAAAAGGAGGGTTGTGTCAGGCTTGGCAAGCCAATGTAAAAACTTAGCTACTAAAATGGAGATGAAATGGAGGGATTTTGTGAGTGACTGATAATGCTTGCTTATGTCAACTCTAACTGGGAGTATCTATGCAGAATGACATGAAATGTCCATTGGATTTGGTTTATTGAAAATATATGTTATCCTTGTATGGCAACTTACTGGAAAGAATCATGTAAGCTTGATTCTTGTTAGTAGTCCTATGTGGTTTAAGAATGTGTTATGCTATCATGTCTTGTTCTGTTATGTTATATGCATTCCTAATTTATTGATATCTTAGATACTTTTAACATATAATACATTTTGCAGGCGCTAATATCTGGATCCTCACGTGAGCAAGCCTCTGGTCATCGCATTAACTTGGATCCTCCTATGCTGAACACCCAAAATGAAAAGATAGTGCGGGTTCCATCTGACAAACAGCTTGCTCAGACTCATCAGATAACAAATGCTACAGGTCCTATTGCCAATTCAAAACAGTCATCTCATATAGGACCCTCTCCAGCTCATTTGGATCCAAGTGGAGCTTAAAAAAGAGAAAGAAGCCAAAACCATGGTCTAAAAGAGGAGGATGCAGACCTAGCAGCTGGCGTGCAGAAATATGGTGAAGGAAATTGGGAGGATATTTTTGCATAAATGTAACTTTGATAGTACGAGAACGCCTGATCAGTTATCTCAGGTAATATTGTGTTCACCTTGTCAATTGTGTAATAGCATGCACTATTCTGCCATATTGCATCCTTATTTACATGTGTTGGGAATTATCCTGAAGCCATCTGAATCTATGGTTGCATACTTCTCGAATATACTTAAATGACAGAGATGCAGAGTGTCCATATGCATGAATCTGTTGCTTTACTGAACAGTTATGTCTTATACTCCTGGGTTCCCAGATCTGCCATCAAACCTTTCCCTGTCCCCTTTATATCCTGGAGTTCAATGTTTATTTGTTCTTATTACTAGGTCCAGTTGGTTGGCTTATTTTATGTGTTTTATTATTTTTAATACTACTGCTCCATCCCAGTTGTCTTAAGTAGTTAAGTCAACTTTTTTTTTTTAAGTTTGGCCGAATTTATAGAAATGAGTGCCAAGATTTATGACACCAGATTGGTATTGTTAGATACACCACAAAAATATATTTTCATAATATTCTCATTTTGTGTCATAATTAATTGTGCTTTTTTCTTTAAGTTTGTTGAAGCATAGGAAAGTTTGACTTAGGAGTTAAGACAAGTCTAGGAATTGATTTATTCAGGGCGGAGGTAGTATTTACTATTTTGGTGTTGCCTTGAGAATTCCTCTTATCTTAATGTAGATATTGCACATTAGAATATTTTTATAAAAAGGTTAGTATGTATCATTCCTTTCAGAGATGGGCGGTAAAGCGCCCAGGAGGATCAACAAAGCCTGGCACTAAACATAATTCTGTTGGCTCAGAGGAAAGATCAGCAGCTCTCAAGGCACTTTCATTGGCTGTTGGTCCTATGCGTAGATCAGGTATTTATAGAGTTTTGATGCTTCACCATGAAAGCTGATATTTTAGCATAATGTTTCTATGCTGAGCTTTCAGCAACTCAAGCTGTTTTGTGGCTTTGTTTACGCATTGCAGCTGTTGTAACGCTTTCAGTATTTGTGGTTCTTACGTAAATTGTGCATGCAGGAGCTTATCAACAAAACATTCAGCATAAGTCTACAGCGTTTGCTCCTAAGATGCCAGAAGGTAGATCTGCAGCAACCCCTTCACCGGCACCGGCACCGGCACCAGCACCAGCACCAGCACTGGCGCTGCCAGTCCCAGTCCCAGTTCCTATGCCTCTGCGTGTGGCAGCTCAAGTGCAGACTCCGCTTCATCAAGGGCAACAAGCTCCTGCCCAAGCTGCGCCTCTCCAAAATCGTCAAATGCTTCAAATAAGACACGGAAGAAGCAAGCAGCTCAGCCAAATCCCACCATCGGTCCTTCCTCGATACAAGCAGCAGCAATTGCTGCTGGTGGGCGCCTTGCCACAGCCTCAACTGCTGCAAGTTTTCTAAAAGAAGAAGCGACAATCTAAGAATGTTGTGCACATAAAATCTCTAGGAGCAGCATCTTTGAAATCTTCTGCAAGCTCTAAGGCATTGATTGTGGTTGAGCATGGAACACAACCTGGGGGCTCCCAGCACCTAGAGCCTCTAAATTCTAGCGTAGTTCATGGTGTTTCAGGAGTTACTGCAGTTAATCAATCAGGGCCACTTGCTGGGGCATGTTCGTTGAAACTAAGAAGGCATCGACTACCACACTAGCACCTGTACCATGCGAGGAGGATGACTCTGAATTTTGTGCGATTACGCTAGATGACTTGTTTCCTGAAGATGCAAAGCAACCAGAAGTTGTAGATGCACAGCCGCCAGGAATTTTAGATGCAAAGCAGCTAGAAACTGTGGACACCAAGGCAAAGCAACCAGAAACCACAGGTCCCAAGGCAAAGCAGCCAGAAAATGCAGACCCCAAGGCAATGCAGCAAGAAACCATGGACCCCAAATCAAAGCAGCCAGATACATTAGAGGTTCAGATGAAGGTTGAGATAGTAGATTCCAAAGATAAAGATATGCTAGAGTTTGATCAGTATGTTGCCTCTCAAGGACACTTCAACACGGATGATCTGAATAAAAGCAAGTCTACCAACAGTGCTTCCCAAGCCCAAGGTCTTGTTGGCAGCCAGAAGAAACAACAGAAATTGATTCCCGTGGATGGGAAAGGTAACCCTGTAACTGCGGTTGGGAAAGGTAACCCTGTAACTGCTGGAGTGGCAGCAACTGGGAAGAAGATTAAAATTGCTGTCTCACATTCGGCAGCAGGGACCCCACGTGGCATTGTTGACACAGTCAATGCCAATGCCCCAAATAAAAACGCTAGTAAGGAGGGCAGCCACCGCTGTCCCTGTCCCTACTGGTTGCCAGGTTCCTCCCCTGAAGAAGAATGCCCTGAACGCAAAAGGTAACCAAATGACACCTAGCAATGCCGCGGTTGTCAGTTCTGGAGTAGCAGCCAGCAGCCAGAGTAGCGTGGCTGCGAAAGGTGCTAGCAAAGCAAATCCACCATCCAGCAGCAGCCAGGCCAAGCCGAATAGTGTGGCAGTGAACAGCGCACCATCCAGCAGCAGCCAGGCCAAGCTGAATAGTGTGGCGGTGAATGGTGCACCATCCAACAGCAGCCTGGCCAAGCCGAATAGTGTGGCGGTGAATGGTGCACCATCCAGCGGCGGCCAGGCCAAGCCGAATAGTGTGGTGGTGAATGGTGCTAACAGGGTGGTGAATCCACAGTCCAGCAACCAAGCTAGCACGACGGTGAATGCTGCCAACAGGGTTGTGATACCTCTGTCCAGCAGCCAGGCTGGTGCGACTGTTAACAGTGGCAACAGAGCGGCTAATCCACCACCCAGCAGCCAGGTTAGCACAGCCGTGACTGGTGCTGCTAACAAGGGGAATCCGCCAGCAGCAGCAAAGCCATAGACAGTCCCTTACTAATACAGTAAATTTTATAATAATTACCGTAGGACTTTTGTGCGTCGATTGCACAATGAAATGTGAATAGGGCATTAGGCAGAGATAATGTCATTCTGTTAACCTTGCATTTGCAGTAGCACCACACCCATGAACTAGAGACACCTAGATTGTATTGATTTTTGTCTGGTATTTCCTGTGTGAATTGTGATGCTTGTGTTTGTTTGCTTGCGGCCGAGACGATGGTGCCATCGTTGTTCCTGTCTGGGCAGTCTCTTGCATCTTCTAGCTTTGTTGGAGCTGTTGGCCGACATGCCGGTGTGGTGCTGAGGCCTGTTGAAACGGTGACGGTGGCACGTCAAGCAGCTGTTCCATCGTCGTGATGAATGTTCTCGTCGTGATTGATGGTTTTGAAAGCTTAGTTGCTTGTTGTGTTGATTTTTCCTCTCCTGTTTACTGTTAGTGCAGCATGGGCTGATTTGACTGCCTGCGAGCATCTGATTTGCAGTAACCACCCTCCCGGGCGCATCAAATCAGATTAGATCGATGGACCCTGGACGGGACTTGGTTTGGTGCAACTGTCACACACGGTGGCTGTAAATCTGGACATTTCGGCCACCTAGCGAATGAACACAGTTGAGGGGATTTCGCTCTCTTTTTTTGGAGTTTTCTCGCCTGGTCATGGACTGTAGCTTTCATGCTTTGCCACTGCGACACATGGGGTAACTTGATTGCCCAAATATTCCCGTGTCTGCTTGAATACGAATTGACTTGATGGAGATGTCACATTTGCGTTCGTGGCGGGGAACGAACTTACCCAAGCAGATGAGAATGCGTGAGATCAAAATACTACTATAGTGGAAGCAAATGATTGGATGCCAACATTCAGCAATTTTATTTGCCCTGGAGAGAAGTTCCATTTCATCATGGTTGTAATTGTAAGGGGGAAACGTTGCCGTGAAACCAGTGGTCTTCTTATTAGTATTATATAAATAATAAACTAATGGTGAAATTCGGGAATTTTTGGATGGTACGTACTTGCTGGTGTAACGTGTACTAGAGTGGCGCTATCTTTGACTGGACGAGCGTGTTTCCAACTTGATCAGACACATGAAATATCTTCTCACCGATTGTATGTACATGTACTACTCCTGCAAGATTCAGTACATCGCTATCGTATATTGATCGACAACAACTACTCCGGAAACTTCTCTGCGTTATTCTGGAGGTTGTACTGTACTCGGCGTCATCAGAAACGTATTGCAACAACTATGTGTTGCAACACATAATAACATCAAACCAGTCATTGTGCGACACGTGTCCAGTATATTCCCCACTCCTTTCTCTCTTCTCGATTCATTGGTGTCTGAATGTGTTTGTACGATTCTTGATGTAACTTGTGCCGTTGAATAATAGTTGTTGCAACACATAGTTGTTGAAAATAGCACTTGCGGCGTCGTAGAGGAAAAAACGAGATTCTCGGAAAAGAGGAATGAACAGAACAAGATGTGAAAAATTCTTTTTTCTCCGATCGCTGTCGTCTCAGCAGCGGCGGCCTAGAGGGAGAAGTCAGAGCTGCTGATCGGCAAGCATCATCGTACTGGTACGACGCGCTCCTCCCCACCCCACGTGTTCCTTCCTTCCGCGCCACGTGACCCCACGAATATTCCGCCACCAGGTTTACCGGCGGCCCGGTCTCTATCGTCAATCCCATACGGCCCCGCCGTGGCCGGCAGTTTCCTCCTCGTCGCGATCTCGGTCCCTGAAACAAGAATAAGATGGTGTCGTTGCCCAGCGGAAGGCTGAACAAAAACCAAAGTTGCAAACCTTCCTACAAAACCTTGTTTGGGGTTTTAATTCTACTGTAATCATTATTAGGACTAACTTGTTTCTGAAAATTCTTCTTTGGTTATAAAAGTGGTCCTTCTTTTTGGTGCACCATCATAATTCAATTTAAGCACTCGGATCTTCAGGACAGTTTAGTGAGCTCTTTCCCCGATTCTCTATCAAAGTAATTTTTTATATATAATCAAAAAGAGATTCTTTTCTGTTATTCCACACTCATGACCTAACTACCAATTACTTTGCAAAATTAGTTAAAATAATCCGTTGGCAGTCAAAATATGATTGGCGAGTTGAAAATTGAACTAGAAAGTCAAATGCGATCAAAAGGATCAAATCTGAATTGGGTTGGAACAAATTAATTGGAAAAACCACAGTCCAAACCGATTTGGTTAGTCATGTGGTGCCTTGCACCAGACCGATTTTGACTAGTTCTTAGTTTAAAACTGGGCTAGGCTAAGGTTTGGAACAGACCTAAGCCGATTTTGCCGGTCCGAACTCCAAATCGTGATTTTTTTTTCTTCTTCTAAAAACTCGTCCAATCTTGTCGGATTCTTATAAATTGTAGGCGGCATAAGGGTCAGTCCCAGCTTACTGCTTACTGCTAGTGGTGTACGGCAGCGGCAGGAGCTAAGGGTCAGTCCTAGCTTACTGCTAGTGGCTTTTAGTTTCTTAGCCCACTTGGTAGTTTGTATACTTAGAAATAGGTGATTAAAAGCATGAAGGGGTGTGTGAGTGTGTTTGAGTCTATGGATTACTTCTTTTTCTTTTGTTAATCCAATGATATGCGGCTCTCCTACTTGTTTGAAAAAAAAAACGGTGTATGCGATGTCTGTTTTGCAAACCTTAGTTTGATGAGAGTTCTTGATTCTTTTAATGAACTATACAATATGCATTGCAAATTGTTGGATGAAATCCCTTTATGAGCAGTTAGTTTTATGTCTTAGGTATGAGCATTTAGTTGTGCACTACTCATGTATGCCATTGTGCAACTATAATTCTAACTATTTTTTTCCTAGTTGTAATGTAGTTAGTTTTGGTAGTCAATGATAATAAATTTGATTTGCTAGTAGCCTCTGTTTTTAGGACGGAGGACATGTGGCATATGTCAAAGTGTGAAAGAAGGGTCATTCCAAAGCATTATACCTAGATGTGTGTTGCAATGATGCACCTATGTAACGCCCCAGATATTAGCCACAAGTTAAGTAGTGGAATTTGGATGCAAGGAACATATTTCAAGTGATAATCATGAGCTTTAGTTCAAAACCTTGAAAAGGTGTCGAGTTTGACTCTCTAAAAAGTGAACCGCAACTTCCCATATGATCGGAGTGGAATCCTGTGTTCACCATTTTCTTCCCATATGACTGAAAGCCTATGGAATACTTCATCCATACAGGGTAGAGGTATTGAGGGTGGATTGTAAGTGGCAATCATCAATGTCAAGCTTGAACAAATTGACAAGGCTTTCATGTCCAAAAGAATCTAGAACCCTGCCGAACACATCAGTAAACAAGGCAAGGGTGATGATGTTGTAGAGTTCATTGTCTATCGGCTTTCGGCCACTGACAATCACAAGTTCAAGCAAAACAAACTCCAAAGTGGTATATGTATTATAGGGTAGGGGTACTAAGGGTAAGGGTGGATTGTAACTAATGCAATCAATGTCGAGTTTGAACAGCTTGACAAGGCTTTTGTGTCCAAAAGAATCTAGAACCCTGTCGAACACATCGATAAACGGGGTACCTCAATGATGATGTTGTAGAGTCCATTGTCTATCGGCTTATCCCTACTAAAGCCGTAACAATAATTTCACTATGTTCTTCTAATGTATGTTTCCCAAAGCTCTAGTTTCAGCCTCAAATTGTTGTGCATTTTGATCGCCAGCATATTCCGAGGCTCGCTGTTGACATCAACCCAGAAAAACTTTGACTGATGCTCCTGTTTGAAGTGTTGTTTAAAATATCTAAAATATTGAATTGGAGGGGACAAAAGGAACTAAATTCTAGTTTGAAGTGTTGCACACCATTCATTTTCTCTAACATATGTTGCACGTGATGACAATACCAACAATTACAACAATGAATGCAATGCCACATGCCACTCTAATGATAATTTTCCATATGTTAGCCCATCTATTTTTAGAGCAGTGGGAGATGTAGTACACTACGAGAACACAAAGAATTCATATCGAAGCTTTCATTGAAATTCCACTTCTATAAGAAAGACGGTACGACCCATAAATCTAGTTCATCAAGTTTTGGTAGGAAACCAATAAATGAGGATGTGGACCATTGCTGATCCCATAGAGCCCCTCCAAGATTTTTTTTTTTCCATGGTTGCTTTGACTGAGTGAGTTGTTAATATCTCTTATATAATAATGTTTAATTTGGTCAGCAAAAAAAGCATGTTTAACACATAGATGGGCACTATCCAGGTGAGCTTGTCTGATCACCAAGCTTCTTGGTACATAAAGACCTATTATAAAGAACCTTGAGCCTTATTGTTTCTAAGGCGAGTTGTTGATCAAATAAAAGCGGCTTATAGATCACATACTAGTGCATCACCTGGTTAATATTTTAGTCACACTCTTCGTTGTAAAAAAAAGCGGCCTATAGATCACATACTAGTGCATCTGACAATATTGAATTTTATTGACGTGTAGTACTCTAGTGATTTTTTTATATATAAAAAGAGAATCAGTTGGGATTGAAATCCTCAAAGTCACCACACAAATGAACTCCTTGTTTGAGCAATTTGCTTACTTCCAACACTTACGGGTGTGGCAAGCCTATTGAATGTCTCAAAATATACTACATTCAAATTTGTCCCAAGATGCTTACTCTCACTTCCTAATACTTTTTCTATTCATTACTCAAAAAATACTTTTTTATTATCTTTTTTCCAATACACATTTTTTTCTTCCTAAGGCTGGTCTTAGTGCAGGTTTCATGACCTAGATGCAAACACACTCATATTTTGGAAACAATGTTGAAGAGTTTTATCACTATGAAACTATCTCTACTCCTATAAAACTCTCATCAAGTCTCTTTTCCTCAATATAGTATCATGTAAGCATATTTAATGCCCATTAGACTCTATGAAACCCCTATTGAGAACGGTCTAATACTTTCTTTTTCCAATACGTACACCTTATCTTTATCTGAGCGTTTGGTCTTTTGGTTTCAAATATTGGTCTTTTGTACGAAGAGATTCTAAAACGTTAGATAATATGGGATGGGGGTACTCCTAATTGCCTTCCGATGGTAGCAAAGCTGATGTTCTCTCTGTTCTATTTTTTTTTTTTTTTTTTTTTTTTTGCATGACGATCGACTGACTTTCTATTCTATTGATCTCCCCGAAGTGGAGGAATTTCTTGCTTTGTGGACCGATTGATGGCTCTTGCACGGTTGCACCACACCCCTAAAAAAAAAACACCGAGGAAACGATTTTATTTTAGTTAGGATAAATCTCTATAACATAAAAATAACAAAACTAAGATTTTTTTGATACGACATTGGTTTTAGTACTTCCATCTACCAATCCGAGAACATGCACTGCTGGACCAATGGAAGACACAGAAGGCGAAGTGGCCCGTGTTTTGGTACTTCCATCTACCAATCCAAGAACATGCACTGCTGGACCAATGGAAAACACAGAAGGCGAAGTGGCTCGTCCGTTGACACCAATCCACGTTTAAAGGAGCGACATAGATTGGCTACAGCGTTGATCATTGCAGTTACTGCAGAGAAGGGTTACGTGAACAGGGTGAGAACACAAGGAGGATCTTAGGATTGTACTAGTTTCTAATTCATGCAGCTGCAGGTCGGCATGTATCAATCCATCAAAGAAAGAGCAATACAGCTCTGAACCATCACACAACAAAAGTTTAAGAATTTAATTTAATGGACTAATGATTACATGTATGCTACAGTAACTCATGTGGGGACAGTCAGTTCGCTTCTCCAGCTCAATAGTCTGGGACGCGCCAGGTGGCCAGATCTAGTTTGCCAGATCTAGTTACCAACACGCAGGACTTCAGTGTTACATTTGCACAGGTGCCAATATCAGCAGACAGGTTCAGATGCGTCCCAGCTATTCAGCATACATGTCTGTGATCCCATTGACAACTCTAACTTCTACAGATCATTTGTTGGTTCATCCTGCAACAAAATTGAGCTTTTGGGTTTAGACGACAGAATTTTCTGATCAAAGTGTTGATTACAAGAAACACTCATCTTTTGTTCATTCTATTCTTGACATTAGCTAATACTCCCCGCCTCTCAAAGAATCAACTCTAGGCTAAAACTAGGCCAAAAATTTGTCTCCAAAAGAATCTATTTCAATTTCTAGAGGTGAGCAGTCCGTCGATCCACGTTAATCTCTCTTAAAGTCTGGGTTAAATTTAACACAACCTCTGTCTCCTATGCTTCTATTGGAGACTCCAAACAACACTACTTAATTAGGCTTCTTGGTAACTGAAAAGCTATTACAGTTCAGCAGTTTAATTAGGGGCAGCATTGTCTTTTACCTTCTTAGATAATCTGTCATAAAGTTGCTAGAAATTCATTCTTTCAGAGACTGCGGAAGTACTGTTCAAGAAAACACTAAAAAAAATAGTATTTTTTTTACAAACTGAGACTTCCACAGCATTAACAAGGAATGGGCATGGCTAGTGACAGTATCCACTACCCGTAACAATTTTATGAGCCAAGAAATATATGTTATGCAGTGGTAGAAGGGCCAACCTTCATCTGCAAGTTGGCAGTTATGTCTTTACTCTCACTTTTCAGGTTGTCAGGATCCTCTGTATCTGAGTCATAAGCTCCTCCGCTCCATAATCTGCTGCGCTGAGGTGGCCTCTTGTCCATGTCGCCCCTCTTTCTACAATGCAAAATACTCAAATAGGCTTAACAAGAAAGCAAAGAGAACATAAACAAGGAATTGACAATGGCACGAGAGAAACCTCCTCTGGAGCTTCAGGGTCTGACGGCCTGTCATGGAATTGAGTGCTGGGAACATGTTCTATCTTTGACAGGTTCTCCAATATCATGTTCCTGCAGATTTGCATAGAAAGGTAACCTGCAGTTAGGGAATGTACACAGGCAGGAAGACATGTATGCACAGTATCAAATATACGTGTCCACATGATGCACCATTGAGAAATGGAATTGTAAGAGCATATAAATAAACTGATGTAATATCAATCCATACAACAGAAGACAGAATTTCTCAGGAGGCGCAGATCACAAGGAAATTCAATCATTCATGGTAATGATGATGCACTTACATGCAGAATATAGAAACTCCGAATCATAATTCTCAATGAAATGCATAAGAAAAAAACATATATAAATGTGGCCGGAGGGAGTAGGGGTATGAGACTAGTGGCCGAGGCTTGAACCCCCGGCGGCAAGTGGGCGCCATGAGGGAGCGAGCAAGAGAGAGATGCATGGAGAAGCCCAGAAACAGTTTTGTTGTTTTTCTTGATTATTCTCAGGGTAGCTCATGGAAACATAGCCATTAGGCATCCCAATCACCCCTTAATTATTTTCCAATTGCTCTTGCTAAGCTTCTAAATTAGCACTAGCTAATGGTGCGCCCAGGAGGCCAGGATTGCCTCAATTTGGCGCCAATCTAGCCACTTTCCTGATTTGTTGCGCTTGCCATCTTTGCTCTACAGCTAAATGTCTTGCCCCACATGACCTCTCTCCCCAGTTCCGCAAACTCGTCCTCAAGCTGGACATTGGGGTAGACCTCCTTGAAGTTCGGCAGGAGTACCTAAATAGCGTCGCCGAGGGCCATGCCACGCCACTGCACCAAACGCACCAGACACCTGCCGGGTTGGGCACTCAGGATGCGCTCTAGGGCGGGTGGTAGACGGACATCGTGAGTGAGCAGCACCAGCAGTGGTGAACATCGCGGTACACCTGCACCACCGAGACCACCCGCGACGCCGCCCGAGACAGCAAAACGTGGACGGTGGCGCTCCGAACTGCGCGATCCTCCACCAGCCGGCCTCCTCCTTCACCTCCCTTGCGCGTAGCGCGCTGCTGCTGCTGCCTGTGCGGCCGCCTCTGCAGCCAGCGCGGCCACGGCCTCCGTGGCGGCCAGACGCTCCCCAAGGCTCCCAGAGCCCGTGGTTGCATCCTGCTTGGCGCCAAGGACGACCTCTGCCTTCGCCTTGGCTGCTGCCCTCGCTGCGCGATGCGCCTCTCGCTGGAAGTGGACATGGTGGCGGCGGCGGCTGGGAA
This sequence comes from Hyparrhenia diplandra, assembly GCA_015847255.1. Classification (NCBI taxonomy): domain Eukaryota; kingdom Viridiplantae; phylum Streptophyta; class Magnoliopsida; order Poales; family Poaceae; genus Hyparrhenia; species Hyparrhenia diplandra. The sequence goes on from JADLZK010012961.1 coordinate 68,839, forward strand.
ACTCTTGCAGAACCCTAGGCTCTAGACACCAATTGTTGCCCAAACATGGATCAAATTGGGGAAAGCCCAGAGGTCAGCTTGACCTAGGGCCGCTTGGATTGAATTGGAAATGCAATAGCTTGTCTTGCAAAGGGAGCTGGCTGCTGCTTATATAGGCAGAGCTCCTTGCCCAATCCTAACAGCATATTCTTTGCTATAAAGCAAGATGCTTATTCTACTTGAGAGCCAAGACATCTCATGATCAACTTGAGAGCCAAGGCACTCCTACTTTGCAGTAATAGAAATGCAGAAAAAATGGTACAAGTGTAGGCTTAATAATGTCAATAGCCAATAGGCAGCCCAATCAACCGTTAATTATCTCCCAATCACTCTTTACTAAGCTTCTAATTAGCACCAGCTAATGATGAAAACAGTACACTTACTTTATGTTCTCCAAGTCCTTTGTAGTATTCTGGTTTTCAACACTTTTTGGTTGGATATGAAGAGTATAATCAGGGCCGAAGTATTCATAGTAATCATTGTAAGGCAGCTTGTTATCAGGTTCAACTCCAACAGCAACTGCGGTCTGCATTACAACTCAATTCTATCAGCACTGGTAAGTGATAAGTTCGAACACACCAAGGTGACCAAGCATATTAAGCTGAATTTGGAATAAGAAAGACAATACCTCGTAGCACCAGCAGCGTGCAACGTTTCTGATGGTGTAACCTCCACCACCTAAAACCATCATAGGAACATTGTACGACCTAAGAAAACGGAGGCAGTCAGCATGACCCTTGACAGACAGGTTGAAGCAACCTAATCTGTCTCCAGCCAAAGAGTCAGCTCCGCATTGGAGGACAACCACATCTGGCTGATAAACCTCCATAACTTTCTTAATGATGCATTGGAACAGATCACTTAAAGGTGGCATCATCAATACCATCACTCAGGGGAACATTCAGAGCATAATGCTTCCCTTCAGTCGCCCCAACATCAGTGATATGTCCAGTACCAGGGAAAAAGTCCCCATACTTGTGAAAAGGAAACTGTCATGACTCGGTTTGTAGTGAAGAAGGCCTCCTCCACGCCATCTCCATGGTGGACATCAATGTCAACATATAGCACACGCTGGAACAAACGAACATCATAGCCATCAGAATTATATAATCAAAGTAGATATGTGGCATAGTGTGTATGAATGCTAAAATATTTTGTAGACAGAAGAAAAGGTTGACAAGAAGCATATATGAAGGAAACCTGATTTGCTTAACTATCATATCTGTCGACAATCCCTTCAATTATGCAGTATTTATCTAAAAATGTTTACAGATTATGCATAAATGAGTGAGGATATTTCATCCGGGAACATATACCTAAACAGAACAGAATCGTCTTACAGCACTCAAATTGGCAGAAAACTGGATGAAATACGTATTTACAAGAAACAGACTGAAATGATGGATTAGAATCATAAACCAGTCACCAGCATAGTGTTTGCAGTTTAAAAGCAAAATCCACAATATAAGAGGCATCTATTTCGCACTTAAAATGGTCTAAATATCCACCCTGACCAGCAAAAAAGGTTCCATGCATATACACTGATAAAAGTAAAACTAGGTCCAAGAAATGTGAATGATAAACATATTTCTATTGTTAGAATTATATTCCCTGGGGGACCTCATTCACCGTTTATTAAATCTGTCATATACACCCCTATACCAAAATTGGCACTTCCCAAGTTACAAAGCATGAAATTTGAATATATCTTCTGCCAGCTCAAGGATAAGCCATCAGCAGACAAAACAGAGCATGCAAGGAGTAAATATAAGACCTGAGTTTTGTTAAGATTAGGCACAAAATAATAGTTTCAACATTCAAAAAAAAAAAGTACAAACTGCTCTCTTTGGCGCCGAGCTAAAGGACAGTTTATAATACAGTAGCAGAGTAACCAAAGAAACTTCTACTTGCCGTTTACCTTCAAAGATGGTTACAAATCCAAATAACATTCTTGTACACAAATATTCTTACGACTTAATTGAGTGGCAGCGCTCCTGTCTTTGTTTCAAAAAAAAAAGAATTCCAAAAAAAAGCTGTGATAACCACAAAGGCAGTCTATAATCACACAGAATGTGGCCAAGTTAAACATGCAAGGTTATACACACATACTGGGCCAACTCACTAATAGCATAAAATAAGCATATCCACACATGACAATTCAAAATGGCAGAAGCACACCATTGCACAGTTCCTTGGAACTCCTAGCTTCAGTGGAAACAAACAACTCGAATACAAATCATCCCATGGGTTACTTTCACACAACAGCACCTATAATGGCAGTGGTCACCAAATTGGGCATCACGATAAACAAAATTCTCTTGCCTCTGAAAATCAAAGCCAACTACAATTCTTGGTGATCACTCATAAAAAAAAATCTAACATCGATGCTTTTAAACAGTTACATCCATCTACCAAAAACAATTGAACATTTGCATCTAAATCTAGCAAGCTACAAAATAAACTCTTTCTTCAAGTGATATAACCCCAAGCAAAGAGTCCAGATTAGCCCAAAAAGTGGAAACATTCACTGGATTGGGCATGAACGGATGTCCATCTCATGAGCAATAGCATGCTTGGAAAAATAAAACATTCCATGCATAACCACCAACAAAAATCAACTCCATTAAACCAAGAAACGGTAATGATATCCATGTTGGTAAATATCACCAAAAAAATATTTCCATTGTTAGAATTAGATCTAGGGGTACCACATTCACCATGTACTCATCTGAAATAGACATCTCTTTACCAAAAATGGTGTTTCCAAGTTCCAAAGCATCAAATCCGAAAAACATTTGCCATCTCACGGAGAAGCCATCGGCAGAACACAAGCATGCAGAGTAAATGTAAGACTTGACATTAGTTCACATTAAGTACAATAACTAGGCAAGTGAAAGTAGACATGGTTTCAACAAAAGTAGAACGACTTTCTTTGACAAACAGGGCAGTGTGTTTTTTTTTTTTCTCAAATACGCAGGAGGACTTCGTATCATTTCTTTAAGTAGAGAAAATATTTACAAGAGACAAATTCACACCACACCTTACTTGTTCAAGGAACACACGCGACTGAAACTCAAAACCACCAACCAGAACTAAAAAAAACTCCCGTGTAATAAGCGTAGCATCATTGATAGTAGTTAAATACGTTTTCAATTCCAGTGCCGTTGTCCTCTGATTAAACTGTTTGGATATCTCAGGGAATTTTTGCTGCCGGTTGGTCCAGCAGCAAAAGCTGCAAGAAATCTTTTGTACTAGCAACTTCCACTTGTCATTTCCCTTTTAAGATGTTTATCTAAAATTACAAAAAGAAGGCAGTCAAAGTTAAATATGTGCAGTTGCACACACATACCAGGCTCTAATAGCATGAAGCACATACTTCCTGAAATGCATTACAACAGTTCCGTAAAATTCCTAGTTTCACTGGCAGCAAACAAATAGTATACAAATTAATCACATGGGTCTCTTAATTGGCATCATGACAAACAATTTTGCACCTGCAAACAAATTCCTAGTTTCACTGGCAGCAAACAAATAGTATACAAATTAATCACATGGGTCTCTTAATTGGCACCATGACAAACAATTGTGCACCTGCAAAACTCGAAGGCGCCCTACTACCCACAAATTACCAAACCCTAACAACAACGCCATTGAAAACTAATAAACGCTCTGCTCCAATGATGGAAGCTAAAACAACCAAAAGCAAGAGTTCAGATTAGCACCCCTATAACCTGTGGTTACTGAATTGGGAATGCAAAATCTGTTGCCCCTGTGAAACTCAAAGCAATCTCCAGATCAGTGCACTACTCATCCACTCACAAGAATCACAAATGCCCAACAATCACATGAACCGATCAAAGAATCGCTAAAAATTCACATCTAAGTCCAGCAATCAATCTAATATAAACTCTCTCCTCCGACTACAAAGCCAAGTGTCCAAACATATTAAATGTGAAGTAGTAAAAGTTAAATCAGCATGCGAACCCTGTGGAACTTCAGGAGCTCGAGGATGGCGAGGACGATGTCGTTGACGTAGCAGAACCCGGAGGCCTCGCTCTTCTTGGCGTGGTGGAGGCCGCCAGCCCAGTTGACAGTGATGTCGGCATCCCCGCGGTTGAGCTTGACGGCGGCGCCGATGCTTCCCCGCGGAGGCCTGGCAGAAGGGGAAGAGGCCGTCGAACACGGGGCAGTCCTCACCGACGTTGAAGCGCTTAACGGCGCGCGGATCGAGGACACCCGGGTTTCCGGTGGCGGACGCGAGGAAGGCGACGTAGTCGTCGGAGTGGAAGCGGCGGATGTCGGCCTCAGAGGCCGGGTAGGGGCGGGAGAGCTCGAGGAGGCGGTGGAGGCCGTAGTGGACCACCAGCGAGTGCGCCATGCGGATGCGGTGGGGCTTCATCGGGTGACCTTGCCCGTAGTAGTAGTCGCCGATCGACGGCTCGTAGAAATAGCTCACGCGACGGCGGTGCGCATCCTCCCCGCCCGCCGGAGACGGCAGCGACGCGCCCTCGCCGGAGGCGGCCATTTCGCCTGAGATGGTTAAGGTCCTCCCCGAAGGTCAGGCCGAGGAGGTTTTTCTTTAGATTTGGGGACTATCCGAGATTTTGATATTCAGGATGTTTGGTTTAGGGTTTAGGTGGAGCCTATTGTAGCCTAGCCCATCCTAACCCGGTCAGCAAAAAAATCAGGCTAAATGTAGCCAATTACACTTGTTTGGTTGTTTTGCTCATTTTATTCAATTGTAGCTAGGTTTTTCAAGTTTGGGTGCTTGGTTGTGTAATTTGATTTGCATACAGTCACCTTTTCCTCGAATGGGGTGAGTTCACCTCCTTTGAGACATTTTTTCAAACACGTGGTGAGCATGCTTATCTGCTTTGCCATGGTGTTCAAACATGTGGTGAGCATGCTTATCCGCTTTGCCATGGTGTGCGACAGAGGTGGATGGGGGACCACCACGCGGCATGAGTTCGGCTTGGAGGGTGCGACCGCCTTGGGAGGGGGCTAGGGGCGAGCCGACGACGATGGCGAGCTCGCGAACTTGGACGGAGGGAGAGGGGGCCGGGGCGAGCCGGACGGAGTGGGGCGGCGGCGGCGTCGGCGACACGACGGAGCTTGACCATCAATCCACCATGGCCATAGATACCGAGGGAGAGGGAACGCGGTGAGTCGCTTGTCACGCTTGAGATCCGGTTCGGAAGAGGGCTCGCTGCTGGTCGAGGGAGCGCCGGGAACTGCCGTGTGGAGCAATTGAGCCACGACGCCTTCGTCGGTTGGGTTTGCCATACCCAAGGGCCGGGCTATGCGCCCGAAAGGCCCTAATAGTTAGAGGGGGTGAATAGCCTATACAAATTTATACAACAACACTTAAACAACACCATTAGTAAATAAGATGGCGAAGCGTAACAAAGAGGTGCTACAAACTATATAGGCAAGCCACCTAGCAATTCTAGTATTTCTAATATCTCTAGTCTCACACAATTGCTAGATTGCTATGTTACTCCTAAATGGTCAAGCAAAGCTAGAATATTCAACTACTAGGAGCTAAACCATCTAAACAAGCTAATCAAGCAAACAAGCCACTAGTGATGCCTTGCACGAATCTCCCGTGAGGAGAGGCTCATCCCCTCACAAGTCCACCGATGTGGCCTCGAACAAGCTCCAATCGAGCTCAACACCGCCACGAACTCCAAGCCACTATGGAACCAAGTAAATTCCCAAGATAACAAGAATCCCGCAGCTCCTCTAAGGATCAAGTGTCTCTAGATGCAATCAACAATGCAATGCACTTGGATTCTCACTCAATCTCACCAAAGATCGAAGTTAGACAAGAGAGATGAGTGGAGGGGAGTTTTCTCAGCTCACATGAGAGTTAGAATGATCAAATGTGCAAGAGAGAACTCAAATGACCGGTCACACACATATATATAGGCTCCACCACGAAATAGAGTCGTTGGTGTTCAAAACATGCTCACTACGCGTCCGACCGGGACGCTCCGGTCCACTGGTCGGTGACAACTGACAAACAAGTGGCCCCACATGCTTTGGATCGGCGTCCGGTCGCCGGCCGGACGCACCGGTCACACCCAAACGGCCGATTCTAGACCTCTTTGGAATCGACCGGAACCACTCGACGGGACGCTCCGGTTGAGGGGCCTCCGGCGTCGGTCGCCATCCGGTTTTCTGAAAAACTAGAAATAATAAAATACTAGAAAGAATGGCGAAAAAAAAAAATAAATAAAAAGAATGTACCAAGTAAAAAAGGTAAGGATAAGAAGACCCCAAAGGTGATGGAATTTTCACGAAAAATATTGTATGGAAGGAGGTTCTAACTAAATAGGCGAGATAATATAAGATTACTAACACATTCAATGTATTTTTAATTCAATTTATATTGTACAAATGTTATTTAACTAACACCATATTTATTGATATTCCTAGGTACTTCTAAATGGTTTATCGACTCTACATGGAGGTGTTATGCGCATAATACATGAATGCAAAATCATATGTATATGTATATTTTGAATGCTTGATGCATGCCGTCGAAAAACACAGAAAAGCCCATAAAATCAAGTTTACAAACCCCGCAATATCCATGACTGATTGAGTTACTTTACAAAATTTGTTTGGATTAAATATTGCTTTAATATCATTGTTTAATTCATAGTATTGTTATCTTATCATACAATTTATGCTTTTTATATTAAACTAGTGAAAAGGCACGTGCGACACGCACGTGCGCATTTATAATATATTTAAAATTTTAATTATCATTTATAATTTATAATATGTAGAAATATTTGAATGAAATGTTTACTTAATAAATTGTTTGTCAACAAAAGTAATTTTAGCTTAATTGCCTATAAACATGTTTAAGAGCAAACTTTAGCAAGGAAGTTCAATAGGCTAAAACACTTAGTATTTGATATTTATATTCATAGTACTCCATATATTTACCTATGCAACCCATTGGGAGTGCTTTTATTGATAAGTTATTATAACATACCATTATTTCTATTTTTATGGAGATATATAATACCATGCTTTTATTTTAGGAAGCCACGTATATATCATCAATTGACATTGTTGATGGTGTCCCATTGAGCTATCAACCTCCAGAGTGGTGCACTTGCCGGTGAGGGCCTTGACGAAGATCTCATCTGTTGAATTGAAATGAAAGTGCCAAATATTAATTGGTAATGTCAACCGATAGATCAAGTAGATCGATCTATCAGAAAGTATCATTGGCAATAAATCAGCTGCACTGAATTGAAAGCAACGATTGAAATGAATTGAAAGAAACCGATTGAAAGTAGAATTATCTTCAGAAATGTATCAATGACAAACCGGCAAACAATTCAGACGACATTGCATATTGAGAATTAATTTATAAATGTTCTGATCAGGAGCACCAACAACGTAGTATAAACGACAAAGGCACTTCATGTTATCATACTCATAAGTTTGCTTAACTATTGCCGGTCATTATTTTTTTTAAAAAAAATACTCTAGACCCCAGCATGTCTCTTGGCATATTTGCATGTCTAAAACAGGCATGGTATTGTTTTTTTGTTTCCCCAACAGGACAACAAGAAAACTGGCATCGTAAACACATTCGAACAGCCTCCTCTCAACTCAGATCTGTATAAATTACTGTTGAGTGTTGACTACTCTATGAACATGCAGGTAACAATCTAAGACGATCGGTCTTGTAGATATGAAACAAAGCTGAGATCTCAACAACTAACATAGACTACACATATCAGAATCCACAATTGCATATTGCGACTCACAACCTCATTGGAAACAGTCCTAGTAGAATAGAAATTATCAAACACGATCCAAGAGATCAATCGAGAACTCAAATACCTTTAATGAACTGGCAAGATGTTCGAGTTACTTCCTTAAGTTTTAGGGGCGTTCGCCGTCCCCGTAAGGTCCTCCGTGCAGTCCTCTTCGTATACGATACGACCACTGGAGCCCGTCCACCATGTGTGTGTGTATACAGCCGCAGGCCGCCGTATCGTGCGCACCCTTGGCCGCCGCCGAGCGACCGACTCGATCCAACCGCCGCTGCTGTGTGCGTCCTGGTTACCACCTGCGCGAACAAGGACACAAATTGGTTTATGCATATGGATTAGTACAAGAATTGGCGTTTAGCTCGTACTCTGATAATCTTGTAGCCGTAACAGCCAACACACAGCGAGAGATTTACAGGAAACGATGCGGCAGGCACGCGTGCAGGTGCAGATCCTCCTCTTAACTTTCTTCACCACGACGGGATATGCTGCTGTTGCGCCGCCGCGACTTGGCCTAGTGCTGGCGCGCCAAGGCTGGCCTCGCGACTTCAGGCGTCGGTTGCTGCTGGGTACGTACGTGCGTCGCCAGGAGAGACCCCGATGGGAAGTGCCTTGTGATCGGCGGCCTGGGTCAGGGCGTTGCGTCGAGATCGAGCGAAGGGGGCGACGTTACTGGTGCCAGCGCTGCGACTCCTAACAACCGAAGGCAGACGGGAAACGTCGCGACGATCACGAGGACACCGAGGATTTGCCGGCGGTGGGTACGCGCGCCGGAGGGTAGACGCGACGCGCGTGAAAAAAGACCGAGGTTTCTGTCGTGTGGAAGTGTGGAACGGGGGGTGTTCCATATGTTCCTGATGCCCGTTTGTGATGGGTCCACACATCGAATAAGATCAAAGAGTGTTAGACAAGGAGGGTAAGAAGTTTGTTAGGTGACAATAATTTTCATTTTCTCCACTCTTTTTATAGTATAGATTTAGTTATCTTTGCAAAGCCTTGGCGGACATTTAACTAATAAATAAATAAGTAATGACAAAAACTAAAAAAAAAAAAAAATCGTCGCAGAGAGAAACGAAACACCGAGATCTTGGGTCCTCCATCGTCATCGTGCCTCCTCCATTCCCTGTTGCCGCATGCACATGACACGGTCACGGCACGCCACATCGTCTCATCACCGCGTACTAAACTAGTGTGACCCCCGCGATCGCACGCCTAAACTACTCGTTGATTAAAGCCAAATCACACGCGCAAACAAACCCAAGCGCGGAGACAAAGCACACAAAGCAAAGCAACCCACCCCACGCCGCGCTACTAGTAGTAGTAACCGAACGAGGAGGAGAGGAGAAGAAGCCTCCTCGTTAAGCTTCGAATCCAGGCCAGGCGCTCCCCGTCCTCCTCCTCCCCCTGTCCCCCACACACGCGCTCCCTCCTCGCGACGGCAAAACCCCAGCGAATTCCTCCCCACGCGCCGGCCTCCAGTCCCCCGGCCCCGGTGGCGGCGGCTCAGGAACCCTTCGCCATGGAGAAGTACGAGCTGCTCAAGGACATCGGCTCGGGCAACTTCGGGGTGGCGCGGCTCATGCGCAACAGGGACACCAAGGAGCTCGTCGCCATGAAGTACATCCCGAGGGGGCTCAAGGTTCGGGGTTCCGCCCCCGGATTCGTCTTCGATTCTTTCCTGAATTTTCGGTCCTTAATTTACGGGTTAATTTTTCTCCTCTGCCCCGCCGCAGATTGACGAGAATGTGGCGAGGGAGATCATAAACCACCGCTCGCTGCGCCACCCCAACATCATCCGCTTCAAGGAGGTGAGCCAAACGGAGGGGGCGGATTTCCCGGACCGACGGGGAGGGACTGCTTCCTGCACGCCTCCCCTGCTGCTGCAGCAGCTGCAGGCGGTGGAGAATTTTGGTTTTCTCTCTCCTTATTTTCCTGTTTGTTTCATCATTTGGGGCCGCTGTTTTTTCCCCTTCTACTACCAGGTCGTGCTCACGCCCACGCACCTCGCAATCGTCATGGAGTACGCCGCCGGCGGCGAGCTCTTCGACCGGATCTGCAGCGCCGGGAGGTTCAGCGAGGACGAGGTGATCGCTCCTTCACTCCAATTAGGCGTTGGAGCCTGTCCTGCTCTTTTTCCCCAAAACCAAAAACCATTGTTGCGTTGCGTTGGGCTTGACGTGCTATTTTCTCTTCTTTTTTTTTATATATTTTTATTATGATGAATCCTACCAGGCGAGGTATTTCTTCCAGCAGCTCATCTGCGGTGTCAGCTACTGCCACTTCATGGTGAGGACGCCAACCAAGTAAAAGCGAAGTGTTTTCTTTATTTCAACAAACAGGTACCCAGGAAAAAAAAAAAACTTGCTGATGAGGTGTGCGACTGCAATTTTTGTTTCGATTCACACATCACAGCAAATTTGTCACCGGGACTTGAAGTTGGAGAACACGCTGTTGGATGGCAGCCCGGCGCCGCGCCTAAAGATCTGCGACTTTGGCTACTCTAAGGTACCATTTTTTTTTTTCTTTTGTTAATTAATTGGCTAGTTTCTTGTGAGATTTTCTTTTTCAACGGAGACTGAAAGAGGCCTTTCTTGCTTGCGTGTTATGCTGGGAAGACCAAAATTTTGACACGAAACTGTGCTCTCTTTTCTCACCCATGCACTATTTATTGAACTCGTGCCTATTATTGCCTTGTTAACAAAGATAAGCAAAATTTATCCCTTTCTCCAGCTCTGTTGAAAATCTCTCTCTAAAAAAGAGAGAGAATGAGTCAATACTTATACAAACACTGTAGCAGTGTAATCGGTTGCTAACACCTTTCTTTGCCCCAGTCATCGCTGCTGCACTCAAAGCCTAAATCCACGGTTGGAACTCCGGCGTATATTGCTCGGAGGTGCTCTCTCGCCGCCGGGAATATGACGGCAAGGTCAGTGCTGTGATTAGAGAAGTCTTCTTGAACCTTTTTGTTTGCATCGCCTCTGCTTGACTGCTTGTGTGTTGTTGCTAGTCTGCTCTGTCATGCTGACTGTACTGTAGTCCCACAGCTCCTTGCAGTCCTGGACCCAGTGCATGACAGCACCACTTGCATTGCCATGTGGCCCCAGCATGGCATGAGTTTATGCCTTCTCTATAATCAGTGATTTTGGATTTTTGGACTTTCGTCCTTAGGCCTACTAGGCACGGCGTGGGCCTGGCCCCACACTCCAGGATTGGCTTGGTATGCCTATCTCTGTAGAGAGATTCCAAATTCCAACTTCCAAGTACTTCAATTATTTGTGTTGACAATTTTGTCAAAGAGGCATGGGGGACAGCTTGTCTAAAGAAATCTTCATTCTGTCACTGGGACATTTTTTTTTCCACGTAACTTGTCTGATGTTCAACTTTGCACCAGTGGCTTATGCCTGTTTCTCTTTCATGCATAGATTCTAATGGTGATCAGATTCATACTCTATCACTTGTCATCTTGTCTCCATGGCATTTGTGGGTAGTGCTGGTCTATGATGACAGTTTGATTTGTGTAGAAAAGCACAAGATTCTGTCCATGCAAATCTTATTGCCATGCTTAATTTAAATGATCTGCTTAAAGTGAGCATTAATAAAAGAGATCTCGTGCACTTTGTATTCTGGTGAACCCTTGACCTAGCAAATTTTTCTCTTAAACCCCAGAGACTCCAAAATGCCGTTTTCATCTCTTTAGATACATGAAAAGATAAATCACTATAAAGAACTGAAATCCTTGCTCATGATAAACTCCTTATTGTGATCTTGTGGAGATGTCCCGTGGGCATGTTTATAAGTCCTAGTTTGCGTGTCATACTTTTTATGTCCTTTTCATGACCATTTTTCTAGCATTTTTCCTGTTCTAGTTCATGTGTGCAATGATCTCTGTCCCCTCAGGCCTTATCTTTTCATGTGATGTAACCATGCAAAGTGCTCTCTTTTCATCCTCTTTACTTGTCCTGTTTTTATGTAGATACTGTTTAACCTTTGATTATTATACTTTGTTTCTCACTTTTTGGAATGTCATGCCAAACTGCTCGCAAAATTTCCTTTACAGAATTTAAAATTTGTTGCCTGTCGTGCGTGTGAAAGAGAAACCTTAGGATGTCACCGAGATTAGTTTACTCAATCGACATTGTTCAGTATTTATGCATTCTTGGTTTCTAGAAGATTTACCAAATTTCAAAGGTGTCTACTTCTGTGATTTGCTTTGGGCTATTTGGAATTCTAGCGCCAGTAGTGCATTTCACTTTATCTTCACCTATCCATTTTCCATTCCATTTGTATCTTTGGAATGTCTAGTCTTACTGTAGCCCATGCCTACTTTGGCAAGAAGTAGTTAATAAATGTTTTTCGCATGATTGGTCTTATAAAGTGACAGAAAATTGTGAAGTAGCCATATACTGTTTAATCGGTCCATTGATATAATTGTATATGTTCAAGGTTTTATTGCCCAATCCGTAGTGATGTGTGATTGTTTCATTGCTTCTCTTATATCTGAACAGCTGAAGTATTTGATAGAAGTTTCATCACCAGTGGATATGCTTTTTAACTCATGTTAGCACATGCTTAGTAAAATTGTCTTTAAGATTTTCTGTTTAAACACAATGGCTGACATAGGTTTATTTATTTTGTAACATAAAATACACTTTTTTTCGTGCTTGCCTGTTGGACCATGCTTCCTTTATATTTGAGCTCAGTTTTTTTGTTCATAGACTATTGTAAGAGCACCTACTTCCTTGAAACTGCTGTTCGTGTTCTTCTCAAAAGAAATCTCGACCTGCATTGGGGGGGGGGGGGGGGGTAAGACGTGGGTATTTTGCTAAGACAACCTCCTGTACCCTTGCCTCACCCGACAGCGGCACCGTTGTCCATGTGAGAATCTGAGCGGGTCTTAGACTTGTGCTTTGGCATGGCATGGAGGGATTTTTTTTCGCTCCCATTAGAATTTGAACCCATGACCCGAGTCAAACCCCGTTCTCCTCATGATGGGATTCTTTACATTCTTTAATTTGTGTTGCAGATGGCAGATGTTTGGTCTTGTGGAGTGACACTTTATGTGATGCTGGTTGGTGCATACCCTTTTGAGGACCCCGATGATCCCAAGAATTTTAGAAAAACGATTGGGGTAACAGTTCGATGTTCAGAAGATCCTAAATCCTGGGCTCTTGCACCTTGAAATTATGTTCTAAAAATTTATGCACCCATATCCTTTTTCCTTTTCAGAGAATAGTGTCAATTCAGTACCAGATACCAGAGTATGTCCACATATCCCAAGACTGCAGACAGCTCCTCGCTAGGATCTTCGTGGCAAATCCTGCAAAAGGTACTCTCGGGCATTGAATCCTGCAAAGCCTCGATCATTTTACTATGGTTTGCCACCACCTTAATGCTATATCGTCCCATTTCTTCAGAGAATAACAATTAGGGAGATTAGGAATCACCCCTGGTTCCTGAAGAATTTGCCCAGAGAGCTCACAGAAGCTGCGCAAGCTAAGTACTACAAGAAGGACAACAGTGCCCCCACCTTCTCTGATCAAACTGTCGAAGAGATCATGAAGATAGTAGAGGAGGCCCGCACGCCGCCCCAATCATCTACTCCGGTGGCTGGTTTTGGTTGGGCTGAGGAAGAAGAGCAGGAAGATGGCAAGAAACCTGAGGATGACGAGCAGGATGGGGAGGATGAGGAATACGATGGCGAGGATGAGTATGACAAACAGGTGAAGCAAGTACATGCCAGCGGTGATTTTCAACACCTAATAATAAAATGAAGCTCCTGGCAAAGCCAAGTTCTCAACTGATGAGATGTGTCTGGATTTGTTGTAGCTTGTGGTGCTGAGATGCTGCACCCTCGGTGCTTGTAGTTTCCTTCTGTCTGAATCCGCCTTTTTCCCACATATTGTGTTATTATTAGTCTTGTAAATTATCAAACTGGCTTCCTCAATGCCTGTGTAATTGCAATGAACCGTTGAGTGATTAAAGCTAGAAGAAGGCTGAATAGATTTTCTATGGAATACACTTTCATCTTTGGCAACTTTGATACATTGTAAGAATTATGGAAACACTAAGCAACACGTCTGCCGGGGCCACAGCAGCAGCATCTTCACGAGCGGAGATGAAACGCCGGGCACCAGTGTGCTATCGGCTGGCGCGCGGCTGATGGAAGGAGAGAGAGGGCTTATGGTTGGGCATGGAAACACCGGCTATCTTTTTCAATGTGGTGTTGATACATTAGTATTAGTATAGGAAGAATTATTTATCTTTGTATTGAGTAGCAGTATGGTATTAATCTTTTTCAATATGGTGTTGATACATTAGTATAGGAAAAATTAGTTATCTTTGTATTGAGTAGTAGTATGGTATGAGTAGTAGTATGGTAGTAATTGATGTTGCACGTTCCACATTCACTCGCGGGCTTTCAACGTTAAAGTTGCTTGCCTCCATTAAAAGCCCATTATTAGTACTATATACTAATACTAATTAATCATTATCATGTTTTAGCCCACTTTCAATCCAATCCATAACAAGTATAATTGTCTCTTGGATACATCACAAACGATTTAGAGTAAGTATCTAAACCTTCTATATGAGAAACCCCCACTAGGGGAATTCTCTGAACATGCAGGCGTCCACGTAGGCATCCCTCCTTCCACAGCCCCACCTCTATTCTCTTACCTGCCCTTTGGTTGTTACATTATAATGCATGTGCATGCAGAATTGTGACTGTTGGCGTACATCTTCTCCACTAACCATCCGTCCATCGCATGTGCATCCTCTTTTGAAACGCCAGAAGCCATTATGCATGCATGAATTGAATCGCCTACGGCATTACCTCCGATATTGAGACACCGATGGACTTCTGGACTCCCTCCACCGAGCAATTGAGCGTGAGCGGTCTACTTATAGCCATGACTGCGGACTACCCACACCACCGCGCTGCCTCGCTCCTCCTCGCCTCCCTACGCTCCGGCCAGACCGTGGTGCTCGCCACGTCGCTACCGAGGCCATAGTCGTGCCGAAGCCCGACGTCGAGCCACAAGCCGTGCGCACGCCCCAAGTCCATCTCACCGAAGCCCATGCTGGCCGCCGCGCAAGTTCGCGGCTCTGCTCTGCTCGCCTCGCTCCACGACGATTCGACGAGGACCAGCAAGGCGTCCGCTGAGCCACGCTGGCCCGAACGATGATGCCACGCCGCGCTGCCGAAGCCGTGCTCGCCCGGAGCGCTGCTAGGACGCCACGCCCTGTGGCTGCGGCGGCGCAGTCCCCGAAATAGCAGTAGAGTCTGCTTTCAGGAAGCCGGGCAGGTTTGACTCCGCCGACGCGCGGCGCACAACGCCGCGGTGCTGTCCCCCGACGACGAGGCCTCGACCACATTCTCCGACGGCGGCCGCAGCAGATCCTGAGAGCCTCCTCCCGGTGGGACTTCGAGCTGGTAAGCCTCTCCCGCTCCTCGATCAGGACTCCTGATGTTCATCTTCTCCGGCACCGTTGGTTGCAGCAGCCGGACCCCAGGACAGACCGGCGGCGACACGGCGGGTTCCGACCAGCAACCCAGCCCCGTGTCCGTGCTCGGCGCGGCTGCCTTCCTCGCGGATGAGGACTCGCCGCCATCATTGTCTGGGTCAAAACGGGCCATCGACTTCCGCTGCAGCAGCACCGTCGGCGCCCAAAGCCGGCCACCACTGTATCCGACGCAGAGGGCTCGTCATTGTCCATGGACCCGGAGGTCAGCACTGACCCGGACTACTCTCCCATTGCCAGTGCTCTCTAAGCATGGTGTCTCAGTTTTTTTTCTGCAGGGCTCTCAACTAGGTGCCCATGTTTCTGCAGGGCTCTCAATTGAGCAACTTGATATCAATACCAAACAAACGCAAGTCAAAGGAGCTCACGCAAGGAGAGGTCTCAAACTCAGTCACCACTGCTGCCTGGGCTTCCTGATGAACTGGCTATTTCCTGCCTCATGCGGGCTACTCGAGTCGAGCACCCAAATATACGGTTAGTCTGTAAACGATGGAACCGTCTTTTGTCTGGAAATTATTATTACTCCTTGCGTAAGAAATTTGGCATGGCAGAAGAATGGATTTATGTCTTCAAAAGGGACCGTAATTAGAAGCTATCTTGGTATGCCTTTGATCCTGTAAACCAGCTCCGGAAGTCATTGCCTCCAGTTCCACCAGACCAGAGTATTCTGAAGCTGTTGGATTTGGTAGTGCTGTTCTCAACGGATGCTCTATGTACTTATTTGGTGGCAGGTCTATGAGGCGTGTTGTGTTTTACAATGCTCAGATAAACAAATGGCTTCGAGCTCCAGATATGCTACAAAAACATCACTTCTTTGGTTCTTTGAACTAACCATTACCATTACCTATTATTGGGTAATTTAGGAATTCACTTTCCTATTCCTTTGAACTAACCATTACCTAATTAAATGTCGCTTATTATAGTTCAGTTGATTTTGTAATTCAAAAGTTTCTGACTAGATCCCAAATGAGGCATCTCTTCTGAAATTGAATTACTGGCTAACATGTCTAAATCTTGGTTATTAATTTCTCTAGATTATTTCAAGTTAACCACACAGGATATAACGTCATTTACGTTTTGTAGCAGCTCACAGGCAAAAAGAAGGCTCGATCTAAACCAGATGGATACATTTGATCCTCAAGAAAAACATCAAAAGACAGAGTGACGGGTGATTCAAAAAATAGTATATAAAAAAACGCTCAAATACAATGTCTAACTTTCTATTCAAATCACTGTTAATGCAGGTACCATTACAAATAATTTACAGCATCAACCATGGAATATTGAGTTCATGCGATTGAAACAGCTACCAAGGACTCAATCAAATACATAGTTATATCTTCTTTATTTTATTTTATTAGAAAAAAAAGATCACTACTACTGTTTCTATAAGTTGTTACCTAATAGATTGTTGGGTATTAATCTTATGACGCACCGTACTCATAACATTATTGGTTTGATTTGGGAAATCTAGGTTTCACCATTGATGCCTTTATGAATCAAATTCTATGACTTGCGTGTTCACGATCGAGAATTTTCTTTCAAGCTCGGGTTGTATAATATGCAACTTTTTCATTCAAGAACATACACATGACAGCTGTGCCAAATTTACTAATTTATAGTTGGATGCTCTGTTCCAGTGATAACCAAATTCAATTCCGATTTCATTCAAAATTTTGATAAAAGCTCATATAAAAAGATGCACACTATGTACATACGAGGAAACATCGAAGTAGCTGAATTGCATTTTGATCAATAAAACAACCCATCAAGCGAGACCTCTGAAAACATAATTCGATTCTTTCTCATTACCCGTCATTGCCCAAAAATCCTCAATGCTATGAAAGAAATATTGTAATCAAGAAATAATTGTAATTACAATCCTTACTGATTACAAAGAATAAATTCAACTAAAACTAATTTCTTTCGCAGCAGCAAAGCGCAGAGTGTCCCAAGAGCAAAGAACGCGCGGAGAGTCCTCCTAGTTATAATACAGCCGGCAAGCCGGAAAGTCCCTTACACCTTCTTACAGTCCATCGTACAATGGTTAGTTCTTCACAGTTAACATATGGCCCGTTTGTCTCTCTCACGAGATAGTTTTAGTTCTTGTGCCCAAGCCGGTTTGTAAGCTTACAGCCAGCTTCTCCTCCCTCCTCCTCCCTTCTCTCCTCCACCTTAGCATTTAGCCGGCTTACATCCCCTTATGATACTTGCTCTTAGGCAACCGTTTCATCTCTGCCATGATAAATAGCGGCACTTATCCCATTAGGTTCATGTGTAGACAGCCATAAACCATTTTTGAATCATTAATCAATAGCGGCACTTATCCTCCGGAAGGATCACATACACTGGAGGAAAGTATGGAACACTCTTATATATCCTACGGACAACACCAACATCACTCGTATCTCAAGTCAGACTGACAGCAGCGACGCTGTATCCTACAATCTCTGAAACTACTGGTAAATCCACTAGCTGAATCTATTACAGCATTGCATACAAATACCCCTAGTCCTAGAGGAGGAGGAATGGATACAGCTAACAAAAGTTGGATAGTCTGTAACCAGAAAAAGACTTGAGTCTGCTCGTACACACAACACACTCTTGTCTGCTCGGACTCAGAGTCAAAACAGGAAACGACAGCAATGGCCGGCGTCGAGCATAGCCTCGAAGGACCTGCACTAAACGTACACAATGATTCAACCTTAGGCTCTCCAGGTCTATTCTCAATCAGATGCTCAAATGCAAAACATTCTGATTGCTGTCCTCTTAGGATGGCGTTGCAGCATGTATGCTAGCAGCTGTACTTTCCTGCTGTTAATTAATGAATGTCTTTATTGTCAAAAAAAAAAAAAAAAAAAAAAAAACACAGGTGTTAGGTGAACAGGCTGGGAAATTCTTTCACCCAGCAACAATTGATTCAATTATTCAATCATATGGGCAACATCAGACCTTATTATGTATGAATATATGCAACAAGCTCTGAAAACCACAAGTATATCCAACAGCTGTAACTGGAACCTATCAACAAAACTGAATAATACTTCTGAGAGAAGTAGAAAGCATGGATGGAGGGAGCAAAATTGTATAGTTAGTTTGTGACAGTTAGAGTTGAGATTGTGACCAGAAAAGACTTGAATCTCTGTCTACACTCTTGTCTACTCACAGCCAACACATGAAACAACAAGAAAAGGCCCGCTTTGTGCACGACCTTCACACTTGGACCTGGTCACGACCTGCACAAAAGAGGAGGAACTTCATGTTTGCTATTTATATATGTATATAGCTAGTCGGTCAACCCAAGAGAAGTACAATATAACCGCACCGTGAATGGGGATTTCATCCTTCAGCAGGATCGATCCTCGTACTCGGCTTGGTGTTCCGTTTTCTCGTATGGGACCTGTAACGGGACCTTCAAAGAAGTAATACACACCACGTAATCAGTCAAGAGTTACTGAATATATATATATATGTATCATAATATAATATATACTAAAAAATCACTAAATGTGCAAAATTCTGGGGCAGAAATCTCAGTCAAACAGATGGAATGCCTCTCTAAACAGGTTTCAGGTTCATGAAGTTCTGGAACAGAAATACACGGTCAAACTGATATGCCTCTCTAAACATGTTTCAGTTCAATAATTCCCTCAGAAGCAATTTAGCATTGGCATTAATTCTCTGTACCTGCATGCATTCTTTTACTTCTTAGTTTGGGCTTCGTTATTAAGCTCAAGTTTATCTAGCAAGTTGCTCATGCTCAAACTGAAAACGAGATAGGCAAGGTTTCAATTTCAACTGGAGAATTCTGTTCACCTGTTTATATATCAATTAAATTGCAACACACGTCACTGGCCTTTTTACTAATTATCATTCATATTCATCAGGGACAGAATTAGTCTCCCTTAATTTCCCCTGCTCCCAATTAACTGAAGATGAACATGAACAGTTGATATGTAGTAGATTGGTAATCATGCAATTGCTGAAAGATTCCATATCGCAGTGGTAATTAACGTTTAACAAGGGTCTGAGACCGTTATCATGATAAGTACCACCAATACCATAGATGCAAATAGATATGCTACTCTACATGACGTTTTACTAGGTTATGCATACGAGCATCAGGCATAATAATCGATCTCATCTCATGTCATATGTGAAATTCAAATTGCAAGAAAAGGACAGGCGGATGGAAAACACATGTGGAAAATGCCAATCACAATCCGTACCGTTTTGAAGGGAGGGCGCTTCCAAGCGAGAACGTCTCGCTGGTTGATCGGCCGTGGCACGCCGTCTCCCGGCATCACCGCCAAGTCCACGACGGCGCTTTGATTCACGTCGACGGAGAAGACGTACTGGTCCAGGAAGAAGTAGACGACGGCGGGCTCGTTGGGGTGCACAAGCGCGACCACGGGGACCTTATCCCTCGGCATCTGCCCGTAGTTGGCGCTGTTCCAGATGTTGGCCAGCGTCGTCTCGCTGGGATTGTTCTGCCACCTGGCGTCGGTGACCAACTCCGGCAAGTCCAGCGTCCAGACGGCCACCCGCGTCTCTCCCACGGGATCGTTGCGCCTGCGAGCGACGTCCACGAACCGCATCTCGCCGGCGCTCACGCCCACGACGCGGTACCTGTCGATATGCTGCGGCGGCTCGTGCCTGTCCTGGAACCCGGCGAGGACGGGGAGCGGCACGTACACCAGCGTCGACTCTAGATTTCCGACCGGGAGCGGGTCGCAGTGGAGGAGGCCCCGGTGGAGGTTCACCCACCAGAGCTTCTTGTCGTGGGCGATCACGTCGTGGGTAGTCCACTGCGGGTTGGCGTCGTCGTCGACGACGGGCCAGTGGAGATCCGCCAGGTGCCACCCCAAGTCCAACGGGTCGTATACTTCTGCCGGGTCCTCCGGCTCCTCGTCGTCCTCCTCCAAATGCTCGTTCGCCTGCTGGTGAGAGCGGCAGCGGCAGGTGATGAAGGGGACGGTGAGGTGGTCCGCGTGGAGATTGTTGGCCTGGAGCTCCGCGGCCACGTACGTGCGGTTGCGGCGGGGGAGGCTGAGGAAGCCGACGTTCCTGACGCTGGAGAAGTGGGGCAATTCGGGCCCGGGGGCCGGTCGAGGAGGCGCGTGGCGATGACATCGAACACGCTGCGTCCTTTGTCGGCGGCGGCGGCATCAGGCATGAAGTCGGTGTCGGTGTCGAGCGCCACGAAGAAGATGTTCGGGTTGTTGTCCTCGGTGAGCCTCCCGTGCTCGTGGAGGAGGAAGTCCTTGTGGCTCTTGGCGACGATGGAGAGCTCGCCGTGGACGACGCCGCCGACCCTCGTGAGCGCGGTGAGCCTGGTGATGCGCGGCGGCGGCCTGTCGAGCGGTAGATTGAGGTGAAGGTCAGGGTCAACCAAGGCATCGTCGTCGTCCCGCACGAGGATGCGGCGGCCCAGGATGAACCATGGCGCCGGCTCCGCCTGCGCCATTCCGATCGAAGGGGAGGGAGCGGCGGGAGATTTTGGCGATTGGTATTTGGTTGGACCGCCGGTGTTGTGTTTTTGTAGGGTTCGGCGTGCGCCGCAAGGTTGGGCTCCGATGAACGCTTAGTTCGCCGTTGCGGCGGCGTGTTACCGTGGGGTGTAACCGACTACTGCTAGGTGGTAAGAAAATGGAGGTAACTATAAACAGCAACAGGGTAGGATAAGGTATCAGAGAGCAGGGGGACTATATAGGGTTCGCTTAGGCACTCGTGCACACGTGCGCTTCGCTGAGTGCCCAATTTTTGAGGGCGCGTTTGATATAGAGCAATGAGCATTTTGGGTGACCCGAGTCATTCAGATGCAATGTGGCGTGTTGATTTCATTTTTCTTTTTCGTAGTCAAATTTCCTAGATGAAAAACTTGCTCTCTCTCTCCTGCATCCCAAGAAACACTCCTGGGAGCGTTTTTCTGGAGCCAAGCAGGCTTCGTGCTCGCGTGAGCCAAAGGCGAGGATAACACTACCTTCCTCTCACCCACCGCCCCCTTTCACTGCTAGTTCCACTTCTTCCTTCCGATGGCTAGGACGAGGACCCCAATGGCTAGGAGGAGGCTGCCACCACGCTCCCCTACACTGCCAGCATGCTCGCAACAGCAGCCACGTCGCCCCGCCCCTTTCTTCTCCACCCTTGTGTCGTCGAGAGCTCGAGCATGACAGTCATGGTGGCCACGCTGGTGGGTCGGTCGGCGACCGCCACGGGTACAGGATGCACGGGACCACTGGCGCCCTCCCTATCGAGGTCTTCTCAGCGTCCTGCGTGGCCGCGCTCGTTGGCACCCTCAGCCCGATCCACGCCCACGGCGGTAGTGGGCGTGCTTCGACCGGCGATCGCACCACGAACTCCCACAGGTGCCGCACGAGTAGCTCTGTGCCGGCGAGCTCCATCGGTGGCTCAAGGAGCTTGGACGCCATGGAGCAGGTGGTCGGGAAATGCAAACAACGAGGAAGACGGCGGGGCACGAGCAGTGACGACAACGGCAGAGATGGGGCCTTGGCCATTGATGCCGGTGTAGTTATAGACTATGTCGAGCCCTACAACTTCAATGTAGACTATATCAAATTCTAAAAAATGAATTTTAAAACTAGAGAACATAAAGTCAATATTTGAGCTCTAAACTATCTCAAATAAAAAAAAATGTTAACTAAAAGTTATAGGTCTTACTATGATGACAACTTTGGTATATACCATGGTATAGACCATGTCAACGTATAGTTTATAAAATTCAAAATTTTAAACGTTAAATCTAATAACTTAAAATGAACATTTGAGCCTTTAAAATATATTAAATAGAAAGTTTATGAACTGGTTTATAACTCGCCCCGTTTGCCCGAACTTATTAGCACTCTACAACTTATCGGGCATGATATAATCTTTTTTCTTTCACAACAAAACAACATTAGCCCGGCCGTTGCCATAGAAACCATCAATAAAGCAACCCTTTTATTTTCGAAAGATACCTTTTAATATAAAGTTTGTATTCATATAACTGCATATAAAAAGTCATGCTCTTTACCTTATGATATTGTCTTATTTCTGTGCGTGCAGCGGTTCGGCTTACAGACTGCACGCTCCTGTGCCGTCAATCCATTATTGACGGTTGTGCTTCATCGAGGCTCTCCAGTCCACCCCGCATCCATTTTTGCCGCCGTGGCCCACCGGTCATTGGAGATGTCACTTTTCTCTCTCTTTTGACTGACCTGCTCTCTCTCTCGCTTCACCTTCCTCCCAAAGCGACGAGCTGTGATTCCGGAGGCGATGAGCGGCGACGAGTGACTCCGCCGGCGACCAAGCCACTCAAGCGGCGAACGGGATCTGGGGAGCACCGCGCTCACCGGTACTTTTGTCCCCCATACAACTCGATTTTGTTTTGATTTTGTCCCCATCCAATTCGGTGCTGCTCCCCATCCCATGCTCGCGGACGCAGGCCACGCCGCCGCCGGCCCAGCTGCTGCGCTCGCGCCGGACACGCTCGCCCACGCAGGCCGCGCCGGATGCCCTCGCGGACGGAGGTCGTGCCGCTGCGTTCGAAGCGCTCGGCCCACCTCGCGCCCTCGCGGGCGGAGGCCACGCCGCGCTCGGACCCGCCTCGCTCGCCGGCCGTGCTCCACGACGACGACGAACGCGAGCACGCGGCCTTCGATGGCGCGCTTCCTCGCCAGCCGTCACGCGCGCTCACCTCGCCAGCGGATTGCTCGCCCGCACCGCGAGGGCTCGCTGTCCGCTGCGTGCTCGCCGTCCACCGGCCGCGTGCTCGAGGTGTTTTTGGCTTCGACAAGAGCGGCTCCGACGGTAACTAGGCTTCTCTCGACGACGCCTAGGCGTCTGCGGGGGCGTTTCTAGGGGAAGCTCCTCGCTCACCAGTAAGTTGGATTGGCCCGCACATTTTTCCATTTTCGATTTGGTTCTCTTCCACATCCAAACCATTTTCCTCTTCTCGATTGTGTCATGTTCAAATCGAGAGAGGATCGGATTAGGTTTCTAGGTGCAGGGCTCCGTGGATTTGTCCCTCTGATTGCTGCTACCTCCTGCTCCGTACTCAAATCTGACTGATCTCTGGATGCAGGCAAGATTAAGATCGGAATCAACAGTGAGTTTTACCCTTGGCCTCAATCTATGCTACTTCTCCTGCTGGAGCTCGTTTGGTTGGGTTTCGTCTGAATCTAAGCATGTTCTCTCTCTGCATCTGCGTTTGCTTAGGTTTCGGAAGGATCAACAGGCTTGTGGCCAGGGTTGCTCTCCAGAGCGAGGATGTCGAGCTCGTCGCCGTCAACGACCCCTTCATCACCACAGATTACATGGTATGCTGCTCAATCTGTTGCTGATTGCTATTGCTCCTTACATCTGGTACGTTTATGGTATTTAAGGATCGGTCAGCGTGCTCGGGTTTGGTTAATCCTAGCTTCCAGAGTTGTTTAGCTTCAGTTCTTCACTAGCAGTTTGAGTATCAGTTGGTATAAGCAGCCATGAACGGAAGCTCGCTCCCTGAGCAAATGCCATTTTGGGGACCTGACTAATGCAGTGCGTGTGGTGCCACAAACACACGGCTGGCTGTTTGTAGTTTTGTTTACATATGTTCAGCGGTGAGAATTTAAATGGTTTAAATTGCTCGAGTGACAACTGACTTGATTTTTAGGGAGGCTCAATCAGGGCTCTGCTTTTGAAACCTCGGCATCCTCTCACAGAACACGCTTTTCGTTTTTTTTTTCCTCTTGGGAATTGGGATGAACCAATTGTGCTGCACAGCTACTAACATTGCTGAAATGTACTTGTGCTAATTACCATTATTATTGTTAGATTCATACTGTGAACAAATTAGTATCATAGCTACTTAAGTCTATTACTTCTGAACCTGCAACCAATTATAAGCTTAATGGCTGCCAACTTCTTTTTTATAAGCCTAATTTGCAGTTTCTACTTTATAGGGAATTTGGCTCACTCGATGAATACATCATACATGACTTATATATAGATTAGAAATTGCAGCTGTTCAATTTTTGAGTGGAATGCCCTCTTATTTGCAATTAGATTTTGAATCTAATACAATATTTGTCTATGATTAATTAACACCAGCAACATATTAGTGTGCCGTAGCTGGCAACAGATAAAGGGAGAGAGGGAGAAACTGAAGGTTAATGAAGGGAGGTTGCCATTTGTCTATACATATTATTTTGTAGTACAATAGCTACCTTGGCTGCAGAATTAGGATTTTTAGATGAACCTGACAACTTATTTCAAGTTTCTTCATTTGAAGTTTTGGATGCAGCCATAGGCAATATTGTTACCGTACATAAGCAATAATATGATCTAATATAGGCAATAATTTTGTATGGATTAGTCTTTTGACCATGTTTTTTAGCTATCAGTTTTTCAAGTACAGTCTCTATGTCCTCATACTACACTGGTTTTAACTTATTTATCTTATTGCAACTGTGGTTATCACTAAGTTGCAAGTGTCATTTTAAATACATGCCCCTAATAGGCAATGGGTTTTGGGGCAAGTGTCCTTTTAAATGCATGCCCTCCTACTAGGCAATGGGTTTTGGGGCAAGTGTCCTTTTAAATGCATGCCCCCCTTTCAGTCAATAGGTTTTGGGGTATTGTGTTTTGAAAAGCATGCCCTCGTACTAGGCAATGTGTTTTCGGGCAAGTGTCTTTTAAATGCATGCTTTTCTACTAGGCAATGGGTTTTTGAGCAAGTGTCCTTTTAAATGCATGCCCCCTACTAGGCAATGGGTTTTGGGCCAAGTGTGTTTTTTGAAAATCATGTCCCTCTACTAGGCAATGGGTTTTGGGGCAAGTGTCCTTTAAATGCATGCCCCCATACCAGACAATTGGTTTTGGGGCTAGTGTGTTTTTGAAAAGCATGCCCCCCTACCAGGAGTTATTGCGTCTCTGTTTTTTCATCTGTCAAGCATGCAATTTAGCTAACAACCTCTAATTAATTTGCTAGCTACTGTGTGTGCCTACTATTTGCTTTATTTCCACAACATTTTAGTTGCTGTGCTTATTCTCGATACCTCAAGCTACTGTATTCTTTCCTTTTTAACTTTAGAAAGTGTCAAATAGAGTTATCTATAGGAGGAGGTGATAACTTTAAAGTCTTTTGTTGCCTACTCTTGTGTAAGCCTACTGTTTGCCTACTCCTGAGTTGCTCTGTTTATTCTCCATACTCAATCTACTGTACAAGGATTCGTCGTACAGCCAGAAACCCACCACACGTTTCTTTTAGCATATGCAATAGTGTATCGAGACTGATCTGTTATTTAAGTCGACCAGTTAGTTATGTTCTCTCATTATTTGACCTTATCTTGCTGATGTACTAAAGCTTCATTCAAAGTTAATAGTCTGTTCTTGGGTTTGTTTTGCTAAGGTTTTAGTCACCTGCTAGTTGGTGTTATCTGTAGGCTTAGGTAGTCTTATTGACCAGACAAAAACTGTTATTCTCATGTCCATTTTTATTAAAATTGAACATGACAAAATTCTAACGAATTTCACGTATTGCCCTATGTTCTTTAGAAAGCATTGGGATGGATTTAAAATGCAGCACTTCAAAGAGAGTGGCATACCCAACATTCGCAAGCTGCTTTTGTACAAGTTGGTATTTCACCAAGACAATGATGCGAAGAATTTAAAATGCAAGCTGAATCTGGATATAAAAGAGGTATTTTTCATTTTCTAGAACATGTTTTTTGCTTCTACCATTGTATGCTCTTTGTTTTGAGACATAAAGCTTCAGTTAGGCAATTTTTTAGCGATCTAGCATGCAAATTAGCATCATGGCCCAGGCATTTCATTAACATGGTGCTAGCAACTTAGAAAAATTTACCCATAAGGTTTTAGAAACCATTTGAGACATAAAGTTTCAGTTGGGCAATTTATTAGCGATCTAGCATGCAAATTAGCATCATGGCCCAGGCTTTTCATTAACATGGTGCTAACAACTTAGAAAAATTTACCCATAAGGTTTTAGAAACCATTTGAGTCATAAAGTTTCAGTTAGGCAATTTATAGCGATCTAGCATGCAAATTAGCATAACGGCCCAGGCATTTCATTAACATGGTGCTAGCAACTTAGAAAATTTACCCATAAGGTTTTAGAAGCCATTGCAGAATTTATACTTTGGTCTTATAAACAATTCTTTAAACTGTGAACTTAGTAAAATAGTAAAGACAGGTGATAACTCTCTCTTTTCTTGTGCTGCCAACACAAATTTTAATACAAAAACAGTAGTTTCTATTATTCCTGACTTTGCACATCCCTCCTGAGCTTTGTTCGGGCATTTCCTTGCATTGTGATCACTGATCATACGATTTGCAAATGTTGCACGCATTTTTTTCTCTTTGGTTGAGCATTCATCCCTTTCTTTGGCCTCTTCTCTCTCCTGCGCCCCTTGTGCTTGGATTTTGGGGGGGTTCTGTACATTTGATGAACTTGGTGCCGCCTCTGCACCTGTAGTTTGAAATGCAATATAAGCGCTTTAAGAAATCAAGTAATATTTGTATTAGGATGTAGTATATTCCGTAATTAAAATGATATTTTTTTCAAACCTGTTGCTGGCAGCAATGATTGAGTTTGTTCTGTTGCGCCCAGGCCATTTGGTTCAGTTGCGCCCAGGCCATCTTGTGCATTTTTCTGTAGTACTAGGGTTTTGGAGCACTAGGAATAGGAACAATAGCCTGCTGGTTGGACGCTGCAGTCACAGTACATGGACTTTTCCTTTTTCCTTGGTGGTGGTTCAGATCTACCATATGCTCACCATCTCAAAGAGATGTACCATCTAGCTAGCTTTCACCAATTATTAGTTCACTCTTCCAAATCCAACATGGAAGGGGTGTTTATATATCATGCATGTAGCGTTAAAACTCTCTGATCAGGACAGAACAGGCTACCAAAGGGTTCAATTCAGATCTACCATCTGGGCTTTTTTTCGTTGTGGCATATACACCACATAACTGAAATTTGTTTATGCAAAACATTTGATTTGCTTAGGTAAAAGGATCGAAATCGTTTTTGTGCAGTTCAGAATTGATTTTTCTTTTGTTGGTGATGATGCATTTTTTTCTATTTTATTGCAGGTATCAGGTCATGAATCATGAAGAGGGAACCAAGAAGGGATTTGTGGCATGCAGACCATGCTAAGTTGCAGACCATGTTTAAGTAGGAAACTTTATATGAATTGCTTCTTGGTTATGTGAGATCTACTTTTTCCAAGAACAGACCTCCCTAGCATGTAATCGAAAACCTTGGAGTTGATTGTCTAGAAACAGATCTGGATGAAATGTTCATAAAAAGAATGATACTATATTTTTCATCGTGGCATACCTGATTTTGCTTGTTGTTTGGATGTTTTCCCGTGTCGATGCCTGTTTGCTTTTGTGATCGCCGGCCGGTGGATGGAGATGGTGGCGTCTCGCCCTGTGTATGTTGCATGTTTGGAAGAAGCTAATTTGTTGTGTATATCTGGGCTTGGGCACTGCTGGGCTTTTTGTCCAGGAAGCCGTGGGGAAACGCGCGCAGGAAAAGTTCGCACAAGAAGGGGAAAAGTCGGGGGAAAAGAAGGCAGCAAAAAGTCACGCTTGCCATCATCTGATTTTTGTAGTGGGCAGGCTATAGCGCAAAAGGCTGCATGTGCAGGCGTTAGACGCCTCCTTATATTATATACATATATAAAAAGAGAATGAAAGACCAAATGGCTACCCCTACACCAACAAACACAACCGGGCGGAGCTTGAAGCCAAATAAAGGGGGCCATTTATCAAATCCGGACAAGCATATGTATGGAGTACAAAAGTTCTATAGAAATAAGTTTTAGTTTTATAATACTATAATTATGTCACAACTCCCAAATTTGTGGGCATAATTGTTGGATCTCTCTTTAGAAATTCAATTCCCCCAAATCCAATAGGTTCACTTTTCATCTACTTGGTTTCATATTGCATTGGTTCTAATACTTTCTTTTTGCCTCTTGAGACCAAATCCAAAATGGAGAATGACCTATATTTTAACAAAAAATTTAGGAGATGTTTAGTTTCATTACGTAGAATGATGGACCAAAACCTTTTTTTTTTTTGTTGAAATAGAGAAGTAAACACCCCCTCAATTAAGTTGGTAGAAGTCGGTGGTTCCACAACAATAGGTTCGTCTCTTGCTCTCTTGAAAGATGAAGAAATGGTCTCTCGTTGCCCATTTGCATCTAAAAAGAAATAACAGTCTACTTTTTTATATACAAAACTACTAGATAGATTATTGTAGTGGGTTGCAAGGCGCCGGGGGGGTTTGAGAGCCTTGGCCAATACAAGCTCCACCAGTGTTGAGAAGGTATTTCGGCCGATTTTCAAAGTTAAGGAGGTATTATAGTTTGAGTGGTCTCTTTGCGACTAGCAATCGGTCTTTAGGCCTCCTTTGTTTTGGTCGGATTGACTCAATTCGTGTGATTTGATTTGACCTTGAATCCGGTTCATGCTAAAATCGGCATTCGGTTAAGGAATTGTTTAAAACAGATTGATTTAGGCCAGTTTTTGAATCCACCCATTTTTTGTATACCAAAACATCGAATTTGTTCCACAATTCTTGAGGTCCGAACGAAAACAATAGGATCAACCAAATTACAAATTAGGTAATAAAAGTGGATTCGCTCAATCCGGATCCGGAAGAATTCGAACCGGAATTCAATCCGACGGGTTTTTTGTTTTTGTTTTCCACTCGCTCTGTTGTCTGCAATTTTGCATCAGAGAATCTGTCACCTCCGTTCGTTCCTTGACAAGTCCGTTCCGTTCCACCACATCGCATTTCGTTCGCCGCCAGCGACGCCGGCACACAACAGGCGAGACCCCGGCCTCCGTCCGCGGTAGATTTCTCTCGTCCAGGGTCATCCCCTTCGTCGTCGTTCTCCTCCGTTTCACCAGCACCACTGGGGCGGAGCGGAGATCCACTCATCCGGACTTAGGCTGGTTCCCTTCTCCTTGTGGTGGTAAGGTATAAAGCAACCCTAGCGTACTCGGATTCAATCCCTTCCACGCCGCTTGGTGCCCTACTGATGCAATACATCCACCCATGCTTCGATTTGGTATAGTTCAGTACCGGACTCTGGTGCTCCTTCCCCATGTCGGACGTCGAGCCCACCGCCGCCGGCGCGGACCAGGCCGGCGAGGGGGCGGTCGTGCCGCACGGCGACGGTGTCGGCGGCAGCGGGGGTGACGTGCCCACCGCGGAAGCGCAAGTGGTCGTTGCCGTTTCAACCTCAGGCGACGAGAGGCGAGGCGACTACGGCGACGATGCAGAGAACGAGGAGGAGGAGGAAGCCGCAACGGTGCAGGGCAGCAAGGAGGGCACGGAGGAGCTGCTCCGGAAGGTGGTGTACAGCGAAGAGGCCGCCTACAAGCTCTACTGCGATTACGGCCACCGCATGGGGTTCAGCATCCGGAAAGGGAAGCAGTCCTACTTCACCGGCACCAAGCGGATACGCACCAAGGACTACTTCTGCTCCAAGGAGGGGCTCAAGGAAGGGGAGAAGCTCACCGATACAAATTTCAACGATCCCCACACCAGGACCAATTGCAGGGCCATGGTGCGGTTCAGGGGGTGACTGAGCAGGGGAGTGGAAGGTTATCAGACTGGTATCTGATCATAACCACAACCTGGCAAGGCCTGAGGAACGACACCTTTTGCGTTCTGCGAGGTCACTTGTAGCAAGGTCACTTACACCATTTGTGGAGGCAATGTTGGATGGGGGTTATCAGGCGCAGCCACAATTGCCTGCGGGGAGTACTAGTGCAGCCAACAATGTGGAGAATCCAAAGCAAGATTTGCTCCTCGGCTATGGTGCTATGGCGAAGACGCTGACTGTAGGGACTGGGGATGTGCAGAGCCTTGTGAGCCACCTGAAAAGCAGGGCAAATGAAGATGGCATGTTCTACTGGGATGTTCAGTTGGACCGAGGTGGTCGGATGACTAATTTCTTTTGGCGTGATGGGAGGAGCAGGACCGACTATGACTGTTTTGGTGATGTGGTTGTGTTTGATTCAACTTATCGCAGCAAACAGAACCTGATATGTGCATCTTTTGTTGGCGTCAATCATCATTGGCAGACCACTATGTATGGTTGCGCACTCTTAGCTGACGAGTCTACTTCATCTTTTGTGTGGCTGTTCAAGTCTTTCTTGGAGTCTATGGGGAACCGGCATCCACAATCTATTTTCACAAATCTAGATCAAGTTGTGTCAAAAGCAGTTGAGGAGGTTTTCCCAAATGCATGCCATCGCATTGCTCATTGGCACATCCAAAAGAATGCTCAGTCTCGTCTTGGTGCTCTTAATGTTTCAAAACCGTTCAATAAGATGTTCACCAAGTGCATACAGGGATGTGACTCGGAAACAGAGTTTGAGGAAACATGGGCTCAAATGCTCTGTGAATTTAAGTTGCAGGATAACAAGTGGCTTAAAAAGCTATACAAGCTCAAGCAGAAGTGGTGTAGTGCTCTTAACAAGTGCACCTTTGATGGTGGGATTGAGTATGAACCGCAATGTGACAATATGAGCAACATATTTAATAATGTTTCTGATAAGTTGACTTCTCTTTGTGCAATTGCTGTTGCTGTGGATAAACAAACTGAAGATTGGAGGGAAAAAAGAATTGGATGAGGATGCACGGTGTTTGCAGAAGCCACCTGCTTGTATCATCAAACACAGTGATATTTTGAATCATGCAGCAAAGGTTTATACACATAGAATCTACAAACTGTTTGAGACAGATTTTCTGGGCCGGTTGTGGTGCCACAAAATTCAAGGAGCTTCCGTGTCAAGATAACAACACATATCAATTTGAGATGACCATGCAAGGGAGAGGATCAAAAGTTTGCACAGTTCATTTCAATATGCCTATGATGCAATTAAGTTGCAGCTGCAGTAAGTTTGAGACAATGGGTTTACTTTGCCCACATGCTCTGAAAGCTCTTACTATCAAGAATATATGCAAAATTCCAGAAATTTACATACTGAAGCGGTGGACCAAGGATGCGAAGAAATGGGTTTTCAATCCAAAACAATATGAATCATCATATCAGGAATGTATGAATGATGAAGCTGCATACTGCAACTATGTTATGAGGTATGCTTATGATCTTGTCACGAAGAGTCAAGGGCAGGAGGCATTAAGGAAAGTGCTGTGGGAGACTCTTGAGAGTGGTGAGAAAGAATTGGAGAGATGCCTAGAAAATGTTAGCCAACATGCACCTTCTTATGCCACTTGAAAGAATCACTAATTAACCTCCTGGACTTTTATCTGCTGAGGATGAACAAGATACTTTCTTGTTCTTTGGGAGATGCATTCAGAACGTCTCTCAAACTGTACTCTTAAGAGATGAAAATGGATGCTTGTAAAAGATACAAGCTTGAGTAAGTTTCATGCTTTCAACTTTCCTAGTAATTGTTCTTGTGATTCCCTTGAATTTTACTTGATATTCTAGTCTTTGGTGCCACGTCTTTGTCAATGCCCATGAATCAGTTATATATATCTGTTAAATAGTTGCAATATGATGAAAATAGCATTGTGTGCTAGATCCTACAAGGATGAAAATGCCCACATCTTTTTCAAAACGCACTAGTATTTTCTATTATAGGTATTTATTTTGTGTGATCTGTCTTGGTTATTGATCAGTTTAGATCCTACTAGGATTTCCACTTTGTGATATAAAAACTTAAGATGAATCTGTGTGAGTTTAGGCTGTTCTAGTTTGGATATATATACAATTCTACATTTCTGAAAACTCCATTTTGATTCTCACTCTGTCAGAAGTAGAAAGACAACTGTTCTTTTTTGGTAAGTTGCCAGCAGAAAAAGTCATTAATTCTTTAGCCCCCCAACGCACCTATCTCTGATTTTATATTGGAACTCAGTACTTGGAGCTGGCACATGTATACATACACTGATAACTAAATCAAATTTGGGCCCTATAGCATACTGAGAACAGGTATCCCAGTATTTCTCCAAAATATATACTCCTAAATTTCAAATTATAAGACGTTTTGACTTATATATACACTCTGTCTAGATACATAGTAAAAGCAATGTATCTATACAAAAGATAAAACTTCTTATAGTTGGGAATGGAGGGAGTGTTGTGTTATGTAGGGCAGGCAACCTGTGCTAATCCAGTTTGAAAATCCACACTGGAAAGGATTCTACATTTCTGCTGTGCCACATGTGGCTCAGAATTCTGTCCTACCACACCCATACAAATTGGGCACACACATTCAATGTATTAATGTGTAGCAAAATGAGCACCTGGCATGCTTGTCTTTATTGTGTTATTGTGGTAAGCAAAATATAATTCAACAAACACAGGTTTTCTCTTGTATAAAGAGTGAGTGCTATTGAAGAGAAGTTTCTCCATGAGTCATGGCATGAACAACTGCAACAACTTGCGGCAAAGAATATCTTGTTTCTACAGCTTTACAGTACAACTTAGATAATCATGAAAGCAGAAAGATTCCAGATTTCGCTAAAAAAAAGATCCTGGAACTATACTTTCCTCCATAAACAGGTGCTTCATTGCATACAATTGTGTCTCATCAATTGATCGCAGTTAGCAAACAAATGCACTTTGTGTTTTTTTTCCTTTTCTTTTAACCTTACAAGAACTATGTTCAAACATTCTGTGTGACTCCTACAGCGACGCCGCTATATCTGCTCTCATCATGGCGGGTTACGTCATTGAGCTCAACTTCTGCCCATATAGCATAGGCCTCTTCACCATGTACAGCATCATCCCCAATAAGCAGCTGTGCATCAGAGATTCGGAGGGGCAGGACTAGGCCAATAAGAACACAGATTATGGAAGTGATAACAATGTTCCAGGCAATGACGAAGAGGGCGCCAGCAATCTGCTTCCCAAATTGTGATCCACCATGGCCACCATAAAATGCACCTCTGGATTCCGGGATGGAGAGGAAGAGATCGCAGAGGACGGGCTCAGCAAAAAGTCCAGTAGTGGCGCCGCCGAGGAACCCAGCCACCGCATGGGTGTGGAATACGCCAAGGGTGTCGTCGATCCTCTGCATGAAGGACCATTTCTTGTGCAGTACCATCATAGTGTACCAGGGGATGCTGCCTGAGAGAATTCCCATCACAATAGCTGCCCACCCTTGCACCAGGCCTATTGAATGAAAGATATTTGTTAGTTAACCAATTAAAATGGAGAATGGAGACTGTATTGTAATGGTTTGTTCTTTGGACCTGGTTTGCTACATATTATAACATGTACCATGAAATTCTTGGTGTCCCCTTTGTCAGTTCGACTATTATCTTTGTTCATTTCCATGAGATTTCATTTGCATACAGATAAATTTTAGGATCTTGTCCAAAAATCTAAAATGTGGGCACTTCCCCACAGAAGGTAAAAGTATCTCCTAACATGACAATGCCAGCCAGGAAGGTTGCCATCTATTGATGGAGAAATATCTTGGAAAGGCATGCCATCGTCAGAACTTGTTTCTGTCAGTCAAATAAATTTTCCTTTGAGATGCTTGTGATAAGAAAATGACACAAAAACAAGTTGCAGGCCAAGGGGAGGCAAAGGGAAGCTGGTTCTGATTGGGACAAAATAGTTTTATTTTCTTTTCAGATAAAATACCAATCTGTAGTGTCAGCCTGTTTTGAAACAAGTGAAGGGCCATTAGTTTTGAAAATCCAAGGTCAACCGACGCCCATTGCTGCTAGCTTAGCACTTAGCAGCAAGAGTGTCACCTCACAGAAGATAAGATCCCAAATTAAGTACTTGCTCGACCCAATTAGATCATCACAAGTTGCGGCATGTCAGTGGATCAATTTATCTTGAAGTCTCTTTAGGCGGCTGCAGAATGGATCTTTCCAAGAGCCCTGAATTCATGCAGAAGTTGCAGATGCTTTGGTTCTTTGCTGACTTTGTGAGATACTACTGGCCTATAGCTGAAGGTTTTTCCACTTGTTTTCCTTAGTTTTCACTTTACCATGGTGTTAAGGAAGCAACCAATAGTCCAAGTTGCAAAACTTTAATTGGTTAGGTTTTGACTGAACTAGTGTCCATCTGGCGTCTGCCCATGGATTGGAAAGGCTACTGTACTGACCTGCACCAGGGGTGATGCATACAAGGCCGGTGATCATGCCCTGCACAGCACCGATGACCGACGGCTTGCCGAAGAAGAAGACGTCGAGGAGCGTCCACATGAGGAGGCTGGTGGACGCGCAGATATGCGTGTTGAGCACCGCCATGGACGAGTCGATGTTGGCCGAGTAAGGGTCGCCGCCGTTGAAGCCCGTCCACCCAAGCCACAGCAGCCCCGCCCCCGCCAGCACCAGCAGGATGTTGTTGGGAGGGAAGCGCTCCCTGTCCGCCGCCGACCTCGGCCCCACCCAGTAGGCGGCGGTGAGGCCGGCGATCCCCGAGGAGAGGTGGATGACGTAGCCGCCGGAGTAGTCGATGACGCCCCACTGGAAGAGGAAGCCGCCGCCCCAGAGCGAGAAGGCGGAGACGGTGTAGGAGAAGGTGATCCAGAGCGGCACGAACGCCATCCACGCCTTGATGTTCATCCGCCCCAGCAGCGACCCGGCCAGGATGATGACGGTGATGCTGGCGAACATGCACTGGAAGTACACCATGGTGGCGGTCGGGTAGAGCGGGCGGAGCATGTCCGCCTCGGGCGAGCCGTCTCGGTACTTCATGGCGGTGGCGGTGAGCTCCGACCGCGCCACCAGGGAGCTCTGGCCGAGCGCGGGGCCCGCCTTGCCCCAGAAGGGGAGCAGCCTGTCGCCGAAGGACATGTTGTAGGCCCAAACCACCCAGCAGATCCAGACGGCGGCGAAGGCGTAGAGCGCCATGAAGGCGGAGTTGATGGCCCACTTCTTCTTGACGATGCTGCCGTACAGGATCACCAGCCCCGGCATGCTCTGCAGGCCCACCAGCGTCGCCGATGTCATCTGCCACGCATTGTCGCCCTTGTTCAGCCACTCCGGCGACGACGACGAGCTATTGTACGCCAGCGGCACGTGCCTGCTGCCATGGCTGGCAGAACTAGGCCGGCTGGGGCACTCGATCGAGAGATTGGTAGGTGGAACAAGAGGTGAGCAGCTGCACTGAAGTGAGATGGCTAAAAAACTTTTATAAGGCGGCTTGTCTCTGTCTGCGAATGCTACTTATCTCTGCCTCCCTCGCTGCACTGCAAAAACCCGAGTTGAAGGTCAACCATGGAAAAGCAAAAGCAGGCAAGATCCGTATTAGCACGCTGACAAACCTCTACTTGTTCGTTCATCTCACTACTCGGATGCGATTGGTCCTAGGAATCTTGGTAAGGGCATGTTGATGAGCAGAATAGACAGATCTAGTGTGAAACCCATCCTCTTGGTCACGGCACAGCACGAGCATCTTTTTATACTAGGATTGCATTATGATACTGCTAGTTGTGGGATGGATTGGTGACTTGGCTTCACCAGCGAGATGCAGTGTGCTTAGAAGACGACTCATCGAGATTCGAGAGGAACATGGTTGGAAGCTTGGAACTGGGAGTCTGCAGAAGCTGATTGTTTTTCCTGCAATAAATAAATAAATTAGAGCACAACACAGAGAAGGACTTGGTTTGTCATTTTGGTTGACCTCGATAGTGTAGGTGCTGTAGACTGTCGGTTTTCCGTCTGAGAAGAATTTGAGATATCGTGGCATCAAGTAGGCAGCTGCAACTGTCGTCGCCTAATATTCCCAATCTAGCTAGGATTATTACTGGCATCACCATCCAAGAAACGAATGCAATCGATAAACAAGTGCTTCCGAGCGAGATATCAGTAGCTGGCTAAGGTTGGTTGTTTAGTACATGGCGTGCTTCTCCAAACGACTTAATCAAAGGGGCTAGTGTGTCATCTCGGCATGATTGGTATTTTTGTAACCTTTTTTTTTTATATTGTGATCATGATGTGTAGGATAGGAACTACGTGTGCGGAGGACCGAACTTAGTTCGGTTGGTACGCTCTCAGTGGAATGAGCGGCCGGTCTGGGTTCGATTCCCGGAATCGACCCAGGGGCCTCACCTCGGGAATTTATTTCCCGTTTATCTGCAGCCTCTCTCCGCGTGATTCCACAGAGGGAATGCGACGTGCCCGTCGTCTACGGAGCCAAGATGGTCCCGGTGATCTCAAGAAGGACGCGGTCTTCCGATGCGTGTGTAGTCGTAGGTCTAGTTATGCACGTGTGGTGTGAGTGTGGTGTGTGTGGGTTGCGTGGGCGTGTGTTCGTGCATGTACAAGATACTACAATTTGTATCCGGATGAGTTTCTTAAAAAAAGAAACTAAGTGTGCGCGTGTGTGTTCTTGATTGGTTTGACATGTTAGTTTACCAGCGTTTTTTTTGGTGTTCTTTTTACACTAGCTAGTACAGTAGTTATTAAAGAGCAGAGACATCAAGGGTTGTACTACTTCTCTTCTTCTCCTGGCACCACCGGCCACTCCATTGCTAACATTGATTTGTTGACGACGACTCAAGAGTGTGAAAGCAAGCCCTGTGTTCAGCGGCCGGGGTGGGTCATCGTCGCGTTTTAACTACTTTCCTGCTATGCCTGGCTTTGTTTGCATCCGCATTCGGAGTGTCGTGACTGTGAAGTGCTTGTCTAGAACAAATTTTGAGTTATTCTCAAAAAAAAAAAAAAAAGAGTTTGCCGAATAATCCGTGGAGCCTAAAGAAAAGCACAAAGTAAGTGTCAGCATCGAGTTGACCTCTGACCCGACCGGGTGCTGCAACTGCGAGTAGTAGTAGTACCAAGCCGGCAGCGATGGCTGTGTGTCCGGGCGTCCGGCGGCCTCCCGACGTCGGCAGCCTCGCGCCTACGCAGCGCCGCCGCAACCTCCGCTCCTCTCCGAGGCCGAGCCGGCCATTGGGGGCTGGGCCCAGCATAGACTATTCTTGGCCCGGCAGAACATCGCAATTTCTAGGCCCAAGAGCCCTTTTCTCAGACCACAAGCCTCCACGGGGAGCCCGGGACCAAAACGAAAAGAAGCGAAATGACGGCCGAACGCGACTTGGTCTGACTACCCTCATCGAAAAACCCTACCACCTCTCTCCGCCGCCCGCCATGGCCATGGCGGAGCACCTCCGGTGGCGCCCCACGGTGAACGAGCGCGACTTCATCCAGCGCGCGCTCGAGTCCGACCTCCGCGTCGACGGCCGCCACTCCTTCGACTTCCGCAAGCTCAAGATCACTTTCGGCAGGTCCATGTCCATCCTCCGCCTCCTCCCGCCTATTGGGCTATTCCCGGCTCGCTTCCGCTCCGCTCCTCTGGGTCCAGATTCGTCCTCGTCCTTCGCTGACAGCTGCGATTTGATCACATTGCCGCCGCGGCTTTGCTTTGCTGTGCTCTTGCGCGTGCCAATTTGGGGGCGAGTAGGTTTGCAATCTTATTGGTGTTGTTGTGAACTTCATTCAGGGAGGACGGTTCGTCGGAGGTGCAGCTCGGGGAGACTCACGTGATGGGCTACGTGACCGCACAGCTGGTGCAGCCATACCGTGACAGGCCGAACGAAGGGACACTGGCCATATTTACCGAGTTCTCACCCATGGCCGACCCTGCCTTCGAGCCTGGGCGTCCTGGGGAATCAGCAATTGAGCTTGGACGAGTCATCGACCGTGGCCTCAGGTCTCCTGTTACTCTATCGGAAGGTGTTTTAAGCATGGACCCCCTTGTAATTGGATTTTATGTGTGTTTGTATTTTTTTTTTCAGGGAGAGTCGAGCTGTTGACATGGAGTCCTTGTGTGTTGTTGCTGGGAAGCATGTCTGGTCTGTGCGCGTCGACCTTCACATCTTGGATAATGGAGGGTATGTGTTATAGATTGTTTGCTGATGTAATTAATTTGTGAACACTTGCAAGTTGCAGATCTGATCTTCTACCTTGCCATTACAGGAATCTCATTGATGCAGCTAACATCGCTGCATTGGCAGCTTTATCTACGTTCCGGAGGCCTGAATGCACGGTTGGTGGGGACGATGGTCAGCAAGTTACAGTGCATGATCCTGAGGTAGGCATACACTCTCAGTGTGCTCTATTGTACGTGGCGTTGCTAATATATCCCTCGAAGGTCTAGAAATCAGTAGATTCACTACTTCAGTATGTCCTTATGAACTAACTTGAATGACTCCCATAATTTTCTGTAATGTCTGCAGTATTGGCCTAATGGTTGCTTTTTTTGTCCTGCTTTGTTGACCACTGCAACTGTCTTGTGTTCTGATTTGATGTATTTTGTTACAGGTTAGGGATCCGCTTCCTCTTACAATACATCATATGCCCATAGCTGTAACATTTGCATATTTTGGTGAAGGTAACATCGTGGTATGTCTCATTTAAGATTGATTAAGTGCTCTTGACTGATTTTCATCAAAGTATTAGCATCCTCAGCTGAGCAACTGGCCTTTTATGTAGGTTCTTGATCCCACATACAAGGAAGAAGCAGTAATGGGAGGGAGGATGACTGCTACACTTAACTCAAATGGTGATGTTTGTGCCATCCAGAAAGCTGGTGGGGAGGGTGTCATGTCAAGTGTTGTCATGCAGTGTTTAAGAATTGCTTCAGTAAAGGCTGCTGATATAACAAGCAAAATAAAGAAAGCAGTAAGTAAGCCATGTCAGATTGATGATGACTAGCTGAGGTGCCCATGTGTTGATATGGTTCCTACATAGAGATTCCGTTGCATGTTTACTTAGTTGCAAAATGTTCATCTATACTACATCATAATTTGAAGCATATTGTTTTGCATATTTAATCTCAATAGAAATAAAAAAGGACAGACCCAGTGCCGAGGCTCCCACACAAGTGGGGTCTGGGGAAGGAATTACCCGAGACATGCCTAGCCTCTACAGTAAACTGTTTGAGTAATTGCAGTAGTTTCTCAACTAGATATAGATACAGATGCAAAAATAGTGAAGCAAGCTACTAAAGCGATTACTGCTAAGGTTGATGCTCCATAAGAGGACACAAATTACCTTACGATGAACTGTTTAGTGGCATTACATTATCTTACTCTACATTGGCAGTGCCATTAAGCTTGTGTAACAAAAGAAAGCTGTGGAGCAAACGTTAGAATTAGCTTTTGGGTTTACATAGAGCTAGAAGCACAAAAAAACAACTGTCTGAACAGCTGCATTGACTGAATTCCTTTGCCTAGAAGCCTTGAAGAATGCATAACATTATTGGATCCCTATACATAAAACCAATGCGCTCACATTTTCAAAGCAATGAATATCATATGCAATTATTCACTCTTTTATTGGTTCTTCTGTGGGCTTGAAAATAAACATGTCAAGTGATTCAGTCTTAATAGAACTAGACTGAATTGAAATAAATATTGCTGCTTCATCTGAACTAAATTAATATAAACATGCCATTGAGTTCTTGTTTTAAATTTGACCTGAAGAATATAAGGCAGGAACCAGGGTGGAGAGGACTGAGTTTTTTTGTGGAACTGAGGGAAGAGAGGTGTATCTCGGATTGACATTAGTGGCACATACCTTCTCAGAGCTAACCAGGTGCTACTGAGTAATGAATGGAGACAGGGAGCCATTGTGGTTGCTGGGGGATTGTCTCAGCACTCATCCTGGCCTC
The DNA here is from genome assembly GCA_015847255.1 of Hyparrhenia diplandra. Taxonomy (NCBI): domain Eukaryota; kingdom Viridiplantae; phylum Streptophyta; class Magnoliopsida; order Poales; family Poaceae; genus Hyparrhenia; species Hyparrhenia diplandra. Next base: position 108,833 of record JADLZK010012961.1, read on the forward strand.
GAGCACTGGGTAAATCTGGTTAGTTGGGTGGGAGGAGGGTGAACACAACTGGTCATAGGCTGTGCGGGATGAGGTGGTACTGGTGGGCCCACATGTTGTGGTTGACTATTTGGTGATGAGAGGAGGGAGAAGGGATGTGAGGTTGTAGAACAGAGAACCCCCACCATTAACTGTCATTTTTAAGTAGCGAAGTTATTGCAGTTCGCATGCCTTTGGGTGTTTCATGTAATGTGAAACTATTCAGATTATGGTTCTCATTCGACGGTTGGCTTTGTATTTCAAGGATCTTATGGCTGTATTCTATTTCAGGTAGACTCATACACCACCGAGAAAGCTTTAAAGAAAGTAAAACGTTTGCCAACCTTGGTTCCTCAGAAAGTTAATGTCACTGATGTAACTATGGAAGACAAAGGTGATGGTGAATTGGAAAAGCGAACTGTGCAGATGTCCAGTGATGTTCAGCAGATAAGCAAAGGTGATGAGGACCATCAAAGTATAAAAAGGAATTCACCCTTGACTGGGGACCGAATTTCTAAACACAAACAAACATCAACGCTCATTGGTGGCCCATCAAATTGGTAGTTGGTCTGATGTTTTGTTTCCAAGTTCTAGATATTTAGCATAAACAATTTGCTTGACACAAGTTTTTTGCCAACTGGTCCTGATTTTTGCCATGTAGGGATCCATATTGTAAAGGAGTTTCATTAAGCTCCCTCAGAATTTCTGATTTGCCGGGTACTGTTAATTTAGTTTACTGCTATGGGTTGTCTTCTTGCCCGCTAATTCTCAATAACACTTCTCTGTGATGTACTTCCAGTCATTATTTGATTGACATTTATAGTGCTCATTGATGATTAAATATCATCTTCATAGCATGCCACTCTCCCCTGTTTCAATTTTGTAGTAATGTTTTTATACAATTTTTTTTTTAGGGCTGGTAGAAATATTGCATAAATCAGAGTCCCTTAAAATTCTGATGTCTATAAATCTACCTCGTTCCAATCAGTCATTGTTCAGTTTTCAGTCATTTTGATTTAACATACGTAACCTGTCTTTCTTGAGGAATAATTTGCCAAGATTGGTTCTCTCTCGAGTTTGGATTCACTTATTTGCTTTGCATCATGCAGATCAACCAACTATGGTCAAGGCCAGCAGTCATGAGGATGCCCAACCAATGACTGAATCATCTAATGCTGAGGTGAGCACATCAAGTGCTGTGGCTGCTGGAGAATCTGATGAGTCCCAGGAAATTGGATCGCCAAAGAGTCTAAAAAGATGCCATCAAACCAAAACATAAAAGAAAGAAGAAGAAAAGTGAGAAGAGTTAGTTTAGTTCTAAGCCTGTAATTTCCTATGCCCTAGGTGAGTGGTTATTTCTGCTATTGGTTTGTATTTTGTTTGGGCATGCTTGTTGATAAGTTTTTACTATTATTTGCCAGTGTTGAATGTTATGTTGATTCTCATGACGATTGCACATGCTACAGTTGTATGTTATGACTACTCCAATGACCATATTGCATTCCCCTGAAAGAAGTGATGATTTTGTGCTGCAGGTAAATCAACGATAGTCTACAACACCTCAAACTCCTGATTGGTGGGACTTCATCCGGGGTGGCATACATGGGTTTTTGTATTGGCAATCGTGACTGATGTTAGTAGTGACCACAGGCAAATTTCGTATAAGCTGTAGAATTGTATTTTAGGAATGGTCCAGTTAAGCTTCTAGTCAACTTTGCAGCTAGTTCTGTGATGCATGATGTCCTAGTACATACATTCCATTGTTATGTACTCAGAATGTCCGTATTGACAGTACTAATGATCTCCATACTAGTACTGTTTAATCCTCTATTGTCCAAACGGTCATAATGGATCTCCATACTACTGTTTAATCCTCTATTGTCCAAACGGTCATAATGATTCCCATATTGGGTATTTTGGACCATCATTTGACAGTCTGAACACTTTTTTGAAGTTAATACAGTAGTCTCTCATTAGCGACCGTAGTATTTTGAGCAGCCCCAGCTTTGACATCCGAAGTTGATTGGACGGACGGAAGGATCTGGATAAGTGGTGGTGTTTCACAGAAAGGAATTGACAGGTCGATAACCTGCCTGTGAGGCGTAAGCTGGTTCAATTCCTGCAAAAGTTTGCTCCAACAAACACCCTCTTCTGTTGTGGTCTTTGCAGTGTGTTCTTCCTCCACAGGTGGGTTGAGAAGCCGGTGGCGTTGCCGCAGCCGCACACGCGCACAATGGCCTGACCCGCATCTCTGGCATCACCGTGCTCTGTTGTACAGGTCGATAGTCACGTGGCCAGCCTTCCTCGAGCCGCGACAGCATGCCTCCAGCTTGACCTTCGTGTTGACTTTCATGTTGGACTAGTGAAGAAGATGAGGATCTGCAATGTTGCAATGCACGTCGTTGATTTCTTCTAATTTTTACATCAGAAAACCAGTAAAGAAAATGTAAAAGATACTGGGGTATCTGATCTGAGATAAAAATAATAATAATAAACAGGTGTGAGGGATCAAAAATCGAATCCACATGATTACATTCGTGATTTTTCTGTTTAGTTAATTTATAGTTTATTTATTAAAAAATCGCAGTCCCTTAAGAGATGCGTTCACACTCAAACGGAAACGTGATAAAGGTTGGCGCCATGGCGCTGCAGCCTGCAGAGTTTGTCACCTGGGTGGGGGCGCGCGCGAGGCGAGGGGAGAGCGTCCGGCTCCGGCTCCGGCGATGGCGGGGGCGGGGGAGAAGGCGAGGGTGGTTGTGGTTGGCGGCGGCTCTGGCGGCTCCCTCCTCGCCAAGACCATGCAGGGCCACGCCGACGTCGTCCTCGTTGACCCGTAAGTCCCCCTCTTTCAGGGGCGGATCTACTGTAGTGGCATGGGGGTACAGCTGTACCCCCAAAATTTCTGAAAACAATCAAGTATATATACTCTTTAATATCTTGTATATGTATAATACATTGTTACTCATCCCATACAACAGCACCAACACTCTAAATTTGTTGATTTTTGTTGTCAAAATTTTGTTTGTTGATTTCTATGCCCAACAATCGTCTACTTTATTTTTGCTTGTACCCCCATAATTAAAACCCTAGATCCGCCACTGCCCTCTTTCTTTCCTCGCCCGCTCCGCTCCGCTCCTGCGCCGGCCATCCGTACGGATGCAAGAAAGAACAATGCAGGCAGCCTGCTTAGTTACTGCGGTTTGGGGCAGGTTCACCTGCTAATCCCGTTGGGTTATCAATAGTTTTCAGTTTTCTTGTGTACATAGGAACTTGAAGCTCTGAATCTAATTAGCTGCTAGTACCTGCTAAGAAGCACTCTGGAATTTCTGAATAATATTATCTATCTATTCTGTGCTGGCGATAACTTAGCTTACTAATCTGAGGTAGTGATGTGATGGAACATCACCTGGTTCACACTTGATCATAATTAGAATGATCCTTCATACATGCTATCCCTTTCTGATGACAGGAAAGAGTACCTGGAGATCCCCAACGCTGAGCTGCGGTCGATGGTGGAACCATCTGTTCTTGAGAGATCATTGGTCTGTCACAAAGATTACCTCAACGACGCAACCATCGTGACATCTTCTGCAGTCAATGTAACTGAACACGCTGTCCTGACTGCTGATGGCCACTCTCTTCCATATGATTATCTTGTCATAGCGACTGGCCATACGTTTACTTCTCCTGCCAGCAGAGCTGAGAGGATAAAGGAATTCCAGAGAGGTAATGCACTCAAACCACATGCTGAAAAACAGTGTACGCTTTTGTGACCTTCCCTGTCACGCTTATGCTTTGTTTTGTATATGCTTGTTACAGATAATGGGAAGATAGAGTCAGCAGAATCTGTGCTCATAATTGGGGGTGGTCCAACTGGTGTTGAACTAGCTGCAGAGATTGCAGTAGACTACCCAGGGAAGAAGGTGACCCTTATCCATAAAGGACCGCGTCTACTCGAATTCATGGGAGAAAAGGCTTCAAAGAAGTGCCTTGATTGGCTGACTTCAAAGAAAGTAGACGTGCTTCTTCAGCAATCAGTTGACTTGGGCTCATTATCAGACACACAGAAAGTGTACAAGACATCAGGCGGAAAAACAGTAACAGCTGATTGCCACTTTGTGTGCATTGGAAGGCCACTGAGTTCGTCGTGGCTACATGATACTATCCTAAAGGAATCTTTGGATAGCAAGGGGAGAGTAATGGTGGAAAATGATTTAAGAGTGAAAGGTTATATAATAACATTTTCGCAATTGGTGATATCACAGATATTCCTGTAAGTTTTCACTCCCAACTAGTGATTTTCCTTCTGTTTTTTACTGTTACTTTTTTTTCAGGTTGGTTTCTCGTTGTCCCAACCACGATGACTTAAATTTGTAGAGAATAGCAACCACTTGACCTAAACTGAAGTGCTGCCCAAATTTGTGCAGACTGAACTGTTAATGAAAATATGCACACCGTAACTGTTGGCTCACCTAAATGAGATTCTACCAAAACTTTGCAATGAATGAGTATTCTCCATTAGTGCATGTCTTTGTATACAGATATATAGGCTTCAATTGTTTTGCAGATGACACGCCAATGTACTGAACCATCATGACACATTGACACTCACATGACTTTAGTTCAGGCTCAGACAAGACCACTGATATTTGAAAATCATCTCCTAATTGCACCCATGCCCTTCCGTCATCTTGGTAGTTAGATAATAATCTAAATGATGAATCTGCAGTAACCTAATTCTTGGCAGTTGGATAATATGACAGTTCTCACTATCGAACTATTTAAAGGTGCTCCTTTTCCTTCATTATGATGCTCTGGATAAAAACTTGTCTGTCTAGTGGATACTGATTACTGATCATTAGGCCATCTCCAAGAGATTAGCCAAATGGCTCTCCAAGCCAAATTTTGGCTGCTCAACACTAAAATAGCTCTCCAACAGACTAGCTATCCAACTCGCCAAGCCATCCGGCCCTCCAAATTGGTCCCTTCGCTAGCCAAATTTAGCTAGCCAATCTAGCTAGCCACGCTAGAAGATGAGAAATGGAGTCTGTTGGAGTGAGATGTTTAATATAGAGTGTAATCTTTATCGAGAGTCAAATAAAGAGTAAAAATAGAGAGTCTCTTGGAGACGCTCAATTCATGTTTCTTAATTTTTTTATACTGTCCATGGAGCACCCTTGGTTGGAATAAAAAAAGGATCCCCATAGAGCATCATTGATCTTTAATGTTGGAACTAGCAACATTATCGTAAAAACACTGAAGTTGTTGGCACTAATATCCATCAATGTTTAGGAAATTAAACAAGCGTACATCGCCCAGAAGCATGCCCTCGTAGTGGCGAAGAACCTGAAGTTACTGATTAATGGTTTGCCCAACAATAAACTGGCAACATACAGCACTGGTTACCCGCTGGCACTCATCTGTCTTGGAAGGAAGGAAGGACTGCTTCAGTTTCCCTTGCTGACGCTCTGTGGATGGTTGCCAGGCAAGATCAAATGTGGGGATGTTTTTGTCGGCAAGACGAGGAAGCAGCTGGGCCTGAATGGTTGACTGCGTTCTGTGGGAGCTTGAAAATGCTTGTGCCCTGGTTTCCAGACGGTGGCTTCGTTCAAACAAAGCTTGTGTGTTGCTCATATGGCCATATGCGTCTGTATTTCAGTGATGGTGTGGATATTTGGAACGGTGACGAGCAGAGTGTATGTTATGTACATGTATATAGGGACCTTTTTGGTTCAATGGAATGTTGTGTTTATATTTATATTCAATATATAAGTATATTTTGTTTACGGGCAACTAAACAATGGATCATCTTTGCTTGTTGACAGTACATTGTCAAAAATGGCAAGTTGATGCCGGTCCGGTCTATGGATGGAGAAGATGAAGATGTCCCTGTCAATAGCAGGTGCCATCAAAAGGCGCTCAGAACGTTCTACACATGCACAAATGGCTCTCATGTCATTAACATATTTTGGTTTGGATGCCACTAGCTGGTACTTTCCGTTCCAAATTGTAGTTCACTTTTTTTCTAGATACATTGATTTTGTTATGCACCTAGTTATACACTATGTCTAGATACATAGCAAAAGAAATGAATCTAGAAAAGCCAAAGTGAACTACAATTTGGAACGGAGTAAAGAAAGATGTACATTTGGCCCGTGCCCGCGGCCCGGTCCGAGGCCCGCCTTTGGCCCGGTCCGAGGTAACCCGCCCGTCCGTCGGCGAACCCACGGGCGGCACGGCCCGGTGGCCGGAGGGGCCATGGGCGCAGCTCGCCCGAGGCACGGCATTGCAACGCCCGATGGCCCGATGATCAATGTAGCCCATCTAAAAAAATACCAACCCTTCCCAATCCTTCTACCAGCCCATCTAATGAAAGAAGCCCACCAACTGCTATCTAAAAAAAAAAACACCACCAGTTAGTCCCCGTCCTTCCCATCGCCGCACGAGCCATGACCGCGCTCGCTCCGCTCCAGTCCCAAAGAGCTCGGGGCGCAGGGCAAGGGGCGGGGTCAGCGCGCAGCAGGCACGCGGCGGCGGCGGCGGCGCGAGGCCGGTAGGGCCTTGGCGAAGCGAGAAGGGCGGCAAGGGGCGTGAGGAGTGGGCGGGCGGCGGCGCGCCAGCCGCCGGCCGCCGTAGGGCGCGGCGATCGATCTCCCCGATGTCGCCGTGGCCCGCCGGGCTATCGGGCGGCCCGACGGTCCGTGGGCCGTGCCGTGGGTCGCACCCCCGCCCGTAGCACCTGGTGGTGGCGGCCCGTCGGCCCGCGGGTCCGACGCGTGGCCCGCCCCCGCGTCTTGGGCCCGGCCTCGTCCGTCGACGGGCCATGCCGGGGCCGCCGGTGTACATCTATAGGAGTAAGTACTACATTAAAAGAAGTGCTCCCAAAAACAACCAGGATATCTATACCTACTAATAAAGAGAGAAAATTTCTTGACCACATTTTTCCGTCTGCCCGTTATATGGGCCTTAATTGGCCTAACTGTTAGCCCACTGGTATATCCTGCCCACTCGCAATCAATAATGCTGCTGAGCCCGCCTGCGCAGGCAAGTAAAAAGCCCACACGTGATTAACTAATACCGAACCAAGCTGCGGTCGCTGGTGTGGCCCAATCACGGCCCACTGCTGCTAAGCCCATCAGCACAGGCAAGGAAAAAGGCAAAAAATCTAGGGGCGGTGCTCTGCACAGTGCCCAAACGTCGTCATCGTCGTGGCCTTCGTAAGGGAGTACTTCTGGATCCACTGTGGCCCAACCGCATCTGAGATATGCTAGCAGAAATTCGCTGGCATTTACAGGCTTTCCGTGCACAAGCCATTGTCTGATGCATTTGCAGATATGGTGTAATCGGCTGACCAAGACAGCTTCTTGAGCTATCTAGAGCTATCTATAAAAGCTGAGTTTTGCCTCTATCAATAAATAAATAAAATGTCTGACAATGTCGCAGAAACCTTGATGAGCATAGCAAATTTGTGGTGACATGTGCCTGCAAGGCTGCAATCTGCAAATGCAACGGTAAAACATCAATGTGGTTGCAAGATAAAAAAAAAAAAAAAAAAAAAAAAAACGTGTTCACCAAAAAAATTTCTGTCCGATCGAGAGGCCAAGACCCATCCAAACGAGTTCACGGCAGAGCCCGCGAGGAGCGACAAGAACTAGGTTGTTGGGCCAATTTCTTGAATCTCCGTGGAGCCCGTTGCTTTTTGATCAGTTTGTTTGTTATTTTGACCTGAAAGTATATTCTCGTATGTTTTGTGTTTTGTTTGGTTGTATTAGTCCCATACGACTTATGAAAGATGTTGATCATGGCATCAAATGTGTAACTGAATTCTTTGTGTCACCATGAGGAAACCATGGAAACCAATTATTAAATTGTATGACTTACCATGGATTAGATTGGACCGATCGCTTGACTACCACCTCTGTTCACCGGCGACACGGCTGCGGGCAGCGGAATCAAGATGGCCAACACAAACATGTGGGGACGAGATCCCGACGACAATGAGGCGACCGGGGAGACAAGGGTCGCAGACATGGTTGTGATCGGTCATGAAGCGGCTATATCTCGTATTCCCGCTGCAACGCACGGGCATATTTGCTAGTAATCTCTAAAAAGGAAGACCAACCTCAACCTGACTAATATTTTTTGTGCCGTGGGTTCTAATATAATGCCTCTTATTCTGGGTTTGTCTCAGTTTCTGAATACTGGCTTGATTTGGATGCTTCAGACTTTGGGGGAGGTTTCTGCATTATCTTTTGCAGGATGAATGGATGATGATTTATACAACTATAGTTTACGTTTTAAAAAAATTTACAACTATAGTTTCTGAATCTTTTTAGGCCATTTGCATGTAACGTTGAGGCTTGCCATCTCAATGTTTAAGTTTAACTAGTAGAGAAACCCGTGCTTCGCACGAAGCACGGGTCGTAGGAAGGCGTAAATGCAACATTTTATATGATTGTACATGGAAGCAAAAGATAAGTCTGCATACAATAAGCATATATCTCTACGTGAAATAATAGTGTAAAATACAATTATATTGGTATCGGTAAAATGAAAATTTGGATGTAATTAACATGGAAAGCAATGTACATGGAGGTTAGTAATTTAGAAGCATGAAAAAGATAGTGACACCTGTTCTTTAGGGTTGAGGGACGAATGTAGCCGTTCGTGGGCCTTTGTAGGGCTAGACTGGGTTGTAAAGAGGGCGACGAATTTAAAGCAGATGCTGGCGGATGCAAGGGATTGATTGGGAGTGCACAATATTAAGCAATTGAAAAGTAATGAGCATATGAGGTTTGCAGTGGTATACACATAAATTTGGATTTTGAGGACAAATGACACCTTCAAGATATAATAATAATTATGTAAATACCAAAAATTAAATGAATCTTGATTAAATTTTTTGTCGTAAATTTTGTGGGACTCAGATTATAGTAAAATCTACAACTTTGAAATTTTGAAAGTTCCAAACCATAGGAAAAATTTGGACTTACTGAAATTTCAAGCCTTCGAGCTATAGTAAAATTTGGGACTTAATTAATAAATTAAGCCTCGTAAGCATCGTAAAAATTTGAACATAAAATTTCAATTATAATCATATTACTTAAAAGGTAAAGCAACATGTGATTTGAAGTTAGGATGGAGGAGCTATGAATTTCAAAAGTTTTATAAAGGATTTATAAATGAATTAAAATTTGGAAATAAATATAGAATTTTGGGTAAAAGCATCGAGGGTGAAATTGCATGGGTAGGGTATTGGGTGGACCTAGTTTATTTAGAAATTTTCTGACACATGGAAAATAGATTTTCATCCCCTCCTGTACGCTTTCCTGGGTGGCCGTAGCATTTTCGTAGGTGCGGACGCGCGTGTTCCAGGCTGCTGTTTGGACTGACCGGTCCATGCGGTCAGGCTCCATGAGCCGATCTGGTGAACCCACTCTCTTACCCTCTTTATTCTAATGGACCAAGTCCATTTAAAGGGCAAAGGAGGTGGCACTTTCTCTGACACGTGGGCCCCATGGAGGAGGATAAGGAAGGGACGTCTCTTGGTCACGGGAGGACCACCGAGGCAGTGTTCGTCGTCCGCGTTCGTTTTCCTTCATCGAAGAAACAGAGAGGGAGAGGAAGATGGCCGGCGGTGGCCTGAGCTCCGGTGGCGGCGCTACGCGGTCTGTCCCGACCACGGCCGCGCGCGCCTGCTGATGGAGAGCTGCTCGGCCGCGCCGACGCGGCCAGCGCGCCCGTGCGCTGCCGCCGGCGAGCCAGCGCATCGCAGGCAGCGACGGGAGGACCGGAGGAGTGCTGGGGGCCCGCGCCGGCGGTTGCGCCTGTGGGGTGCCGCGCGGGTTGCGCCGGCAGTGCCCAGGGCCGCGCGCGCTGCGCGCCTGGGCAGCGTTGCGGCCGTGCTGTTCGCGGGCGTTGGCGTCCGTGCGCCGCGCTGCAGGCCTCGCGTCGGCCGCGCCAGTCAGCCGCGCCGTGCTGATAGCGGGCCAGGCCGCGGGTAACAGCGGCGGGGCCGGGGGCTCCCGAGCGCTGGCGTCTGGTGGCGCGACCTGCAGGGTCGGCTTGAGCGCCGCGGACGCGGGATCCGCGCGCGCGTCCTCTGAAGGGCGAGAGCGGCGCAACCTGCGGCTGATGGATGGACCAGCGCCGCCACCGAGGTGCTGATGCGGAGGGTCGGCGCGGCAGCTACGGGAGGCGGCGTGAGGTGCGGTGGACGGGGATGCCGGAGGCAGCACGTCTTCCTTCGCGGCTGCGACGCGTGCGCCGGCTTTGCGGGTGACGCGCCGCGGCGCCGGAGAAGCCGAGCGGCTGGGCAGCAGCGAAGCCAGGTGACGGGGAGCAGCGGCGTTGGAGTTGAGGACGGGAGAAGACGAAGCCGAGTGGGCCTACGCCGCAGGCGCCGGCGTTGCGGGTGATGTGCCGTGGCGCCGGTGATCTGTGGAGAGGAGGTGGCGGCGGAGGTCGGAGGAGGCGGCTCCGGTACCTGGCGCGTGTGGGCGACGGAGGAGCGGTCACGGGCGGACGGGGATGTCCCGAGGCGGCACGTATTTGGGAGCTGGTGGGAGGCGTCGCTGGTGGATGCTGGAGTATTCGAGAAGGAAAGGCGCGTGGACGGTCTGGATGTTCTATTGCTGGATCGAACGGCTTTTAGATTGGTACTGTAGTTGCACAGTAGATTTGTGAGAGAAATCCACTGTAGTTCCGATCTCCAGGATTAAAAGAGTTATTAGATTTAAGTTTTATAATATAGCTGGCTATATTCGTATCTTTCCATCTCATTTGTTGAGAGCGGTACATTTTTTTTGCAAAATTTTGATTTTGATGCGGACAATTAATAATTTTATAAAATGGTGAAATACAAAAAAAAAAACCTATAAAAACAAGGCACGTATGGGCTTCATCAGTTCTGTATGCTCGGTTTGAAACACGTGATTTTTCTCTCTTTCTCTCTCTTTCTGTGTTTTTTTTTTTCTGTGAAATTAAACTGATTCCGGTAAAATTCTTACACAAATCCTGTAAGATTCCTGCGTTCAAATAAGCCTTAAAGCTGGACACATTTTAGACTAGTATATCCCTATATGATTTTATATAGTTCTTGATTTCTTTGTGAGCCTCTATAGAGACGTTTGAGTCCGTTAACAAGAAAAATATTTACATTATTAATATTAACATTAGATTTACATTATTAATATTAACATTAGATATAGATATCTTTATAGAATTGATAAAAAAATCGAAGTTATAATTGATGTATAGACATCTTTATAGAATTGATTGTTCAAACTTTTTTTGAAGCTAGAATTGATCAAACTTAATACTACTGAACTTGAGAGCGAATGGAGTATCATGACATTGGCTTCCGCCAGCAAATTATCAAAAGCAATCAAAATTGCAGGCCCAAAGTCCAACATAAATAAAGCAGACAAAACGCAGGAAGCCCAGTTCATTTCCACCCCAATCCACCTGTCGGCGGTCGATCACCCTTTCGTCTTCCAGATCTCGGCAATCTCGATCCCATGGCTGCTGCAACCTCCCCGCCCTCGCCGCCGGCGACCGACGTCGCCGCTCCAGGCCTCCCCGTCCCCGATCTCTCGATCCCCTACGACCTGGCCACCCGCGGGCAGTGGCAGGCGCTCTTCTCCCACCTCTCCCACCCGGCCCACGCGCCCCATCCGCACCACCGCCTCCTCCTCTCCGCTCTCTGCGCCCTCTCCCTGGCCAAGCTCCGACGCTTCCCCGACGCCGCCGCGCTGCTGGCCTCCCTCCACCCGGACCCGGCCTGCCCGCCGCCGCCGTTCCTCATCCGCCTCCTCCACGCTCCTCCCACTCTTCCTCCCCGACCGCCCCCTGGCGCTGGACCGCCTCTACACGCTCCTCTCCTCCGTCCGCGCCCGCCCCGACGCCGGGCACCCCGAGTGGCGCCGCCGCGACGCGCTCGTCGCGTCCGTGCTCGCCGCCGACCACCTCGCCCACCGCGAGTTCGACGTCGCGCTCGCGCTCCTCGCCGACATCGCCGCCCGCGAGCCGGGCGACCCGGTGCTCCTCTCGCGCCTCGCCTACGCGCACCTCCAGATCGGCAACCTCGGCGCGGCCTCGGCCGCCTTCCGCCACGTGGAGTCCGTGGCCGCCGCGTCCGAGGACCCCACGCGGCACGCCAGCCTCCTTGCCCGCAACCGCGCGCTGGAGTGCATCGTGGGCAAGGACTACGCGGCGGCGGTGCGGGAGTACGAGCGCTGCATCGAGGCGGACCCCGCGGACGCCGTGGCGCTCAACAACAAGGCGCTGTGCCTCATGTACTCGCGGGACCTCGGAGACGCCATCAAGGTGCTGGAGGGCGCACTCGAGAGGGTTCCCACGGCGGCGCTCAACGAGACGGTGGTCGTCAACCTGTGCAGCATGTACGAGCTCGCCTTCGTCAACCACGGCGAGGTCAAGAGAAGCCTTGCTGAGTGGATTGCCAGGGTTGCGCCCGACGACTTCGACACCTCCTGCACGCGCATGTAGGACTAGGAGCTACTCATGGCCGATTGCAATTCATACAACATGATGTACGTGAGATAATTGGTATCTCGATTTACGGCTGTTATAGTGATTCTCTGCTAATCCCCGTTTGAACCGGTTGGCATTTTGAATTGTTTACTCCTTACGAGTAATTCTCTTCAGAGAATGTTCATGTGATCTGGACAGTATATATTGTCACTATTTCTTTTCTTATTCTTTTTTGGATTTGGATTTGCTAAATCTTAGTTAATATATGATCTTAATCTCTATTGTAGTTGTGGAGTCCAAGGTCTCAGTCGCTTCAGTATTTTCTGGTCATCATGAAGGTCTTGCCTGCTGCATCTATTGTTGCCTGCTCTTGCTGGTGTGCTTGTGAACTACGTTACACGGATATGGATACGTGTATCGGATACAATACGTATCCGATACGCGGATACATTATTCTTCAAAAAACAGTGACACGGGGATACGTCTAAATTTTTTTAATAATATTAATAATAACATGATTTAATATAAAACATAGTTCACAAATTAAAATATCGCTTAAAGTCATCCATAGATCACGGGACACAGGTTCATAGGACACTATTATTCTTCTTTTCTTTGGTCATCAACTTCAATTGGAAAGCACGATCATCACATGCCGCCATCTACATGGTGAACAAAAGTACGTAACTATAACTACAAGGATCGTTGATTGATGGGACTAAAGCTAGGGCTAGAGGAGATCACCCGAGGGCGAGGAGAGGGTTGCACCGCTGCGGCCTTGAACAGCCGCCGCCGATCGCCGCTCGCCGCTGTTGGCCGATCGCCGCCGCCGCCCGTCATCGCCATCACAAGTCTAATGGAAGGAAGTGCGAGAGGCGGAACGGCATAATACAAGGCGACGCCAAGATATAATACGAAGGACCAGGCCACCGGCCTCGGCTTCGGGAAGACAAGACGTCGTGTGGAAGAGTGAAATTTGGGCCATTTAGCTTCATGGGCGTATCCAAATCGGCCACAGCAGATCGGATACGAGTATCCAGCGCAAAGACGTATCCAATCTTCTTAGTACGGCCCTCGATACGTATCCATGGCGTATCCGTATCCGCGGAGTATTGATACGCGATACGCACCCCCTGAAGTATCCCGCGCATCGTAGCTTGTGAATACAATAAAAAAATTCTGGCGCGTGTACATTTATGGCATATCTCTGAGAAAATTTGCAAGATTTGTAGTGGATTTGGTTAGATGGTAGTGTGATGATGTAGCTTTTATCATTATTACACCTAGCTATTGGTGAGATATCTCACAGTTCAGATAATAATGTGCTTCTTTCAGTTGTTTCTTCAATGGAGTGCAGAAGCTCTTCCATGATATGATGAAGCTTTGTCATTGAGTTGCACTTTGGAAGCCCACCCACGCAGGGACAACTGGTGAGTGCCTGGCTCTATTCACTGTCACGCGCGCCTGCTGCCCTGCTTGTTTATTGGACCAGCTGTAGTTTAAAGATTGCACTGGACAGCCCTCAATAGTTTCCTATCTTTCTCAGTAGCTCGTTCATCTCTCAATAGCTCTTTCTTGCCGTTTCAAAATCCATCTGAATCAATATAAGAATCAAATAAAAGGAATAGATGCGTAAGCTATCACATAGAACAAATTGTTTCTAATGGTTGTCTAGGCCTAACTTGTTTCTGCAGTTAGAATGGCCATAAACACTGCTTTTGGTCTACTTCTTTTTGTCATAATTAATATTATATCCTCTCTTTTTTTGTGTGTTACTTGCAGAGAACTTGGAGGAAGTAATGCATATAATTTGAGATACATGAAGTGGTCACTTTTGGTAGGTTTTTTTTTTTTTTTTTTTTTTTTTTTTTGGGGTTGGGTATTTTTATTTTCTCAATAGATGTGAAAAGATTAGAGAGAAGTGCAGATGTTCATGGATCAGGTCATGATAATGTCAATATACTCCCTCAGGGCTGGTATTAGAAGTCGTTTTAGACAAGGTTTTGGTCAAACATTGGGAATATAAATCATCAATAACTTTTAACTTGTTGAGATTGAAATATGAAAATTATATGAATAGATTTGTCTTAAAAAATAATTTGATAAAAGTATACATATATCACATTTTCATAAATATTTTTATAATAAGAAGAGGTCAAAGTTGTGTTTTGGAGACCGTGTGTCGCTGTCCTAAACAACTTCTAATACCAGCCCGGAGGGAGTATATTGGATGTAAGAATGGAGAACCACCTGTATGAATGATACTACTGGGCTTTGGCTAGATTTTAGATTATAGTATTATACTTTTGCATCAATTAGAATTGATTTTAGATTTAAAGTATCTATATGTATTTGTATGAAGAGACTTATTCCAGGGATTTTTCATGATTTTGTGGTTGATCGGTGGTGGTCCTTTTTATATTATATTATTCTTTTTCTAATTTTATTTGATTTTTTTCTGATATTCTAGACATTGTTTCTGATTTTTCTCATCGTGCTTTAGTGAATAATGACAAGAATGCATCAAGATTTTTTTTCTATTCTGAAAAATAGAATATTAATGTTTTTTTCCTAAATATTGATGGCAGAGAAGGGAATAAAAAAAAACAAAAATTCCCTCTGCTGCCAAAGCAGCCATTAAGAGTAATTGCCCTCTGCTGCCAAAGCAGCCCCTACCACAGTACAATTTTTTTGTCTCTAGTCGGGCCTATTTGGTTTCCTTTACCAAAAGCATGCATCACATTGTTTTGGGCATGGATAGCATTGCGTGTTTGTCGTCAATTAATGCATACACTTGTGTGAAATTGCGAAACCATTACCATTATCTGCTACCCAACTATGTCGAATTAAATAGTCACACAATAAAGTTCTAGTTTCAGAGCAAAGACATTACAAAAAAAACCTGTTTTCGCTAGGCGGATTCTAGGCGCCTGAGCGCACCGCTTAGTTGGGAGTAATCACGCCTAGGTGCTCCTAGGCGTTTTTTAGGCGTTTCACAAAAGACACGTCTATGCATATATTACATCACAAAAAAGAAAAGAAATAGAAGACAATATATAGAGTTGGATAGAAAGGTCCATCAAAAGCAGCCCACCCCGACTTATCCATCCGCCCTCTCGGCCTCATCCCCGCACACGCCACGTGCTTTGCTTCCGGCCGCCTGCCTCCACCACCATCGCCCCTCCTCCGTCGTGCTGCTAGATCCACCACCACCACCACCAGCTCCTATTCCTTCTCCTCCTTGGCCGCTCTCATTTGCGTCAACGGTACCCCCCCCCCCCCCCCAACCTCCCCATCCGCGTCGCCGATGAGTCGCCGCCTCTTGAGGGTCCGCCTACCCCTATAGGCAAGGTGGACACCCTCCGACTACCCGATAATTCTGCCTGCCTAGGCATCAACCGGGCGGTTGGATCAACCGTATTTTAGGTTGCTCATCAAGAACACCTTAGTGGGCTCATGCTGATTCAACCCGCTGTCTTACCGCTAGATTTCAGGAGCCAGCCGGTTAACCTTAGTGCTCCACGACATTCCCTTGGTACAAAAGACTTGGAGAGGATAACTCTTCCCACCATGAATCCCTTCGGGGATGATGACGGAACAATACTGGTTGGAGATGTCGCTAGAGGCCAAGACGTTGATGGCTCTTTTGTATTCAAGGAGTATCGGATAGGGGCGTGGGAAACAAAGGAGCGACGGTGCCCAGGGATCGCCATGTAGACGAAGACGTCGGCGAACATCGTTTGGGGAAGCACATGCATATCAAGAGGAAGGCGCCATACGCAAGCGATGACCAAGGGTGGAGCCCTCAAATTTTCCTCTAGGTCAGGGCAGTTAACGACGCATTGTGAGAGACCATGATTGGGGGCTTTGGGCGTTGGTCATGGATTTGGCAGTGGTTGCATTGTTGCAGTGCCCGATGTACGCTATAATATTGAGAATAATCTAGTCAGGAAACTGAGAGCTAGGAGGAAGCGGTGGTGGCGGCGCCGATGGGTTCCTCCATGGCGGATCTGGAAGGGGAGGCAGGATGTGGCATGGAATATTCCTCTATGCGTCGCGCGGGCAGCCCATGGGGCTAAGATCAGCCCATCCCGTGATTCATTTCTTTCCAGTTTCTATGCGCAGATACAGTACTATAGTACAATCGATAATGTTGTAACAATCAAGGCTGCAGCTAGATGTATGGTTTTATTATTTTAAATTTATAGGTTATTAGGACCCTGTTTGGTTAGAGGGTCTTAGAGTTAGGACTAAAAAGCTCATTTGAAACCAAACATGAGGGATTAAAAGTCACTAAAAGCTCCTACTTGAGAGTTTATTTCTAAAATTCCCTAGGACTAAAAAAAGTCCTACTACTACTAAACCAAACTGGGTCTAGATATATGTATGTGCATTGCTCATCCATTGGGATACATGTGGCTTAGGCGGACATATTAAGAATCTACTAGTCTAATTACATAAGGCATATTTCATGATCTTTATCACATATATGTGTAGATCTAGTTTATAGGAACCTAACAAAATTGGTTTCACTTTTTAATTAGTATTTGTGTGATTTATTACTATATAGTATATTTTTAGAAATTATAAAAATTAATAAACACTTATTTTAGAAAAATCTAATAAACACTTTTGAATCTGAACCCTGAACTATTTCAAAATTTATCTAGTTTTCCTAGCGATGTGGTTTTATCCTCCCACGCGAAGCAGGTCGATCTTGCTTCTTATGGGATGGTCCAATTAGGCGAGGGAGCAGTTGGGGTGTTTAGTTTGTGAAAAGTTTTGGATTGGGCTCTTGTAGACTTTTCGTTTATATTTGGTAATTAGTGTTCAATCATGGACTAACTAGGCTTAAAAGATTCGTCTCGTACTTTTCAGCCCAAACTGTACAATTAGTTTTTATTTACCTACATTTAATGCTCTAAAAATACGATAAGATATTTGATGTGACAGGAATCGTAGCACTTTTTTGGAGTTCTTGTAGTACCAACTAAACACCCCTAACACCGCAGTCAAATCATTCAACTTGAACGCATAAGACCAGTCATTGGATCAGTAATTCCGTCGAAATGGGTATCGAAAAAAAAAAAAAAAGTTTCTCTACCTCTACAATTAGGGATGAATACATCATTTCACTAAGATAAAAAAAACGATCTAATTATTCTCGCCTGTACTGAGCTAACTCAACTAATTTTCCTGTCAAATTCAGCAGCCTAGAAGAATTTGTCGTCATAGTCTTGAGTGGGCTGCCCCCACATGTCCAAGAAACCTGAAACCATATGAACAAAGAAATCGCTTTAGCTTTTGGAATTGACTCACTTAGGTATCATCCGACAGTATATCATCCAGCAAATTCTTTTCAAGCACAGTGCAATGAAAAACAATGGTGGGAAACAGGGGAAAAAACTGAGCACATATGTTACTACTACTAATCTGAAAAGAGGAGCAAGAAAAGAGCTACTGTCAAAGTTTATGATACAACCCCACAAAAATCAAGCATCAAATGAGTCTGCTATATGACTACTTAATAGTTATGAAGTAATACTGAATCTTTATTTGCAAGGGTGTTGAATATGAGGCCAGTTTCACTAGCATCTCAATTTTGTCTCAACAGTTTCATGTTTTTATTAGCAGTATGAGCAAATGCAGCACAGGACATGAAAATAGGATTACACATGACAGCAGTTACAATATTTTAGTTTGGAAGTTGCACAGGAAAGGTGTAGTGTAGTACAACCGATCTCTATGTATAAACGTGTTAGTGAAGCCACTTGTTAACTGACTGCTGCATTGGTGTAGATGGTTTCTGCAGGTTGGCCAGTAGTGACACACAAAGCTTTTAGGTCACAGACTCACAGGTTTAAATTCCAGGTAGTCACTAAGTTTGAATATAGGGGTAAGGTCTGTATGCCAACAAATGGGAGCCCAAAATAACAAATAGGGGTTACACAAGAGAGTAATGTGGCTTTTGCACTGTAGAGGGTATGTGAAGGCTGTAGCAGCTAGGCTTCAAAGAGCCAGACGATAAGGATCTCATCTCATCTCGTCGTAGTTGAGGGTGTTTGACTGTTTGCTCAAGTATTGGAAAGTTGCCTAGATGAAATTAGTGACCCAATAAATCATCCCTTTGGCCAAAATTTCTAGGTTCACGGGACATAAGTAGCAATCCAAATTCCTAACCTAAATGTGTTCTACAAAGTTCCACAATCTATGAATACCAGGATGAGTTAGGGACAAAAAGTGATTTTAAGTTCATTATCACTCTAGCCTGAGATTTAGCCTTTGCACTGTACGGACTAACTTGCCGGCTAATGAGTAATGACTGCATCATGTATTTGTAATTTTCATGAAACCTAAGATTCTTTCAGGGGGCAACTATTTTTTTTATCAATTTATATTTTCAGTGGAGGTACAACTACTATCATTATTTGGCAATATCATTTCCAATTAAGGGCGCCCCCAACAAGCTGTAGAAGTCGCCAGCTAACATGCAAATCTATCCAGCGCGGAGGAGAGAGAGCAGAAAAAATGGTCTCGCTAGCGAGACCCCAAGCGCTAGTCTCGCACGCGTACCAAAGAATTCTGTGTCTCTGTCCATCCCGTGCTTTCAGAGTTCCAGGACATGCAGATTAGAGCACCTTTTTTTATTTTATTTTAGAGCAATGTAAGCTAGCGATTTCGCTAGACCACTGCAGACGCCCCAAGTCAACAGAAATGTAGCAAACGTCATGTAAGTGAAGTTATAAACATTTTGTTACATTCCTAATAAAACAAAAGAGGTTGCACCCAGTAGTGCCTGAGTATGGTCAATACTCAATACAGGTCATTCCGGCTATTCTCGCATAAGGAAAACCAAAAGAGGAAGGGCCATCTAAAACACATTTTGGTCAACACAGGTCAAGAAACCACATTTGCCCCACTAAAAGTAAGCCAAACATGATCAAATGATACGTGCTACCAACACTGACAAGTGATTTTGGAATAAAAACAAATTCAGAACTGTTGAGCTATATATGGCTATGCTCATAGGATATGGAGAGACTGCAAATTTTTATGCATCTGAAACTGGGAGTACACAAAAACAGACAAGTGGGCATGGAGACCTCAAGCAGGAACGTATTAGACATAATATATTATTAAGGGAATAGACAAGAATCATCTACTTACCAATATCAGTGAGAGACCCATATATTGGATCATCAATGCCAGCAATACCCTGAAAGAAGGGAAAATCATATGCTTCAGTAAGTTATTCATGCAAGAAATACAGCAATTATTTCCTGGAACTTCACTAATTGCCTGCGAGTAGGAAAAAAAATACATAAGCCTCCTGTCCTCACCGCTGAGTCATTGGCATCTATTCCAGCATGAAGATCTGATTGCATTGATGGGTAGCATGGTATATCAGAACCGAGAAAATCAGAAAATGCAAGGCTGTAGCCATCTTGAATACCAGGAAGAACATCCGTATGTATTCCATTGCCAGGGTCCATGATGCTATCCATGCTAGAGCATACCATCTCATTCCTGGTTGAATCAAATTGAATAACTTTTAGCAGAAATACATTGACACTGAAAACAAACAATATATTGGTGTGCTACGAAACAAACACCGTCATGAACCATCTAGCTGACTGGTCTCTTGACACACAAGGAAAAGGCCAGAGAGGCATAAAGGACTATGGAGACCATGTTGACGACTACCAAGAATTCCTATATGATGCAAACATTTTCGCTATAAAAAAATTGAAATTTATTGGATCAGCATAGACTAGGAAATAATTGGAGTTGAAGAAACTCACTTTGACTTTGACAAATCAAATCCACCAACATCAACTGGTGTGCCACATTCTATATCAATTACTTGGACATCCTTATTGTCTAATGGGAGCTGGCATAAATCATCTGTAGGATTGGCATTGGCACCTGTAAAAGTTTCACAATCTTCTTGCTGTTTATTATTTGACTCCGCAGAAGATCCAGCTGCAGATGGCTGGACCAACAATGGATTATTGTGTGTTGACTTCGACAAATCAAACCCAAGGACTTCAACTGGTACACATTCTATATCAATTACCTGAACATCCTTATTATCTAATGGAAACTGACATAAATCATGTGTACGATTGGCATTGGCACCAGTAAAAGTTTCAAGATCTTCTTGCAGCTTATTATTTGACTCTGAGGAAGATCCAGCTGCAGACGTCTGGACCAAAACTGGATTATTGTGTATAGCGGCAACCTCTGTACTGCCAACTAGGTCAATATCTGATAGATTTAGTGAGTTAGATCGATCCAGCTTTCCTTCTTCCTTTTCGATAACAGCTTCAGCGCCAACATCACGACCGATGATTTTCCTTTGATTGGGCAACTCAATCAAGTCCACATCTTGTGGCAGCATATCAATATCACAGATCTGCGTTCCTTTCTTAAATTGTAACTTCAAGTTTTTCTCATAAGAAGATATCGTCTGAGTCAAGTCAGTTTCCTCAATCAAGCTGTCCTTGTGAGAAGCTGCTGATGGAGGCAATTCAGTTTCTTCAATCAAGCTATCCCTGTGATTAGCTGTCAACGGAGATAAATCAGCTTCTTGCATCAAGCCATCCTCATGTGTCAAGCTATCCTTGTGAGAAGCTGCAAATGGAGATAAGGTGGTTTCCTGCATCGAGCTCTTCACGAGGGCATCTGTTAACGGAGATAAGTTAGTTTCTTCCTTATATTGCTGGACAACCACATGTGGTTGTGCATCAACATTCTCTTCTGCCATGTTTTCAGTCACATCACCAGAGCTAGTGTTTTCCTGGCAAATTTTATCTTCTCTGTTTTCTGATGCAATGCTAGTCAAAGGGCTCTCAGCAGATTTACCGGTTACCATGTGTGAAGCTTGACCAGAAGAAACTAGATCAACTGTTTCAACTACTGCAGTTTCTCCTGGGATAGATGCTGCATTTCTGTGTGCACGCACTGACCTGGGCCTTGTTGGGGTTCTTGTGAAGTTACAATAGTCAATCAAACTCTTCTTACCAACGTGCATCTCAGCTTCTACATTTGTCACCTCACCATCAGAAGTGTTGTGATCCATAGTAGCCTCATCCATAACTTTTTTATCATATTCAGCTTCCTCATCAGGAATTGCATCTTGAGTCTTACCATCTGCTAACTGGTTGTCACCTGACTCTGTAACAACATGACAAGAAGCGTGATTTACTTTGGTTTCTATTCCTTGATTGACCACCTCAGTTTCTGAATTCTGCGTCTCACTGTCATCCTCCACCTCACCTTCCTCAGTCTCCTCCAGCACCTTCGACACATCATTAGCATCCTTACGAGTATCTTCACCAGAGCTCATAATCTTCGACGTTGCATCCTCCATGCATAACCCTGCTACAGCCTTGGCTATCAATGGCGTCCCCTCCCTCACTGCCTCTGTAACACTACTCCCCCTCATCACTCCCCGATTGACGCGTCGCTCCCTCCGAAACCCAGGTGCCTCATCTTCATCCCCATCTTCCTCATGGCGCCGGCCATTCGGAAATGGCCTTCCCCTCTCCTTCTCCCTGTCCCTCCCTGAATCCAAATACCCCCTCCTGTATTGCCCATACTTCCTCTTCCCTCTTCCATTGAAGCTGTCACGGCTGCAATCATCTCTGCTACTGCTGCTGCTAGTAGTGCTATTGGCTCGCCTAGGCCGGCCGCTAGGGTTATTGTTGTATTCATCTTCGTACCTCCTGCGGCCAAAAACCCGGGGGTTCCTGCGGTGGCAGCTGCAGGGGGGAGGAAGAGGATGAGCGGGCCACGCACCAGGACCAGGAACGCCGGCGCCGCGCTGCAGGGCGGTCGGCGGGAGCACGCCCTGGGCGACCAAATACTCGGCGGCGAGGCGACCGGCCTCCATCAGCACATCGTACTTGCGCTCTAGCGGCGGCGGCGGAGGCGGCGCCGGAGGAAACGGCGGAGGAGGCGGACCGTAGTACTGCTGCTTCTGGCCGCGGGGATACCCGCCGCGGCCGAACGGCGGCGGAGGCAAGCGGCTGCGGTGGTTGTACTGCATCGCAAAGGTCACGCCTTTCTCCACGGAATCCACGAGGAATTCGTCAGCGAATTCTGAGGCAAAGATAATCTCGCGGCGGGGAATCAGAAACCCTAAAGGGAGGGCAAGAACTCACGAGTCACGATTCAGCGGCCAATCTTGGCATGGTATATTGGATAAATCCACTAAATGGAGGCCGGAATCACCACTAATTCAGTTCTTGTTTCTTTCCACCTGTTCTTGGTCCGATCGATGCGGAACAAGGGAAAAGATTACTGAGAAATGGAAGATAGATTACAGGAACCTCGACGTGCACCTATTTCTGCTGGGAATTCTAATTTCTACGGGAAGAATTTGCTGCTTGGTTTAATCCAAGGATTTTATCAAAAAGGAGGGGGGAAATTAATGGTCGCTGCTTTTGGTGGGTCGGAGTATCAGTTTTGGATGCGCGCGTGAATGCGCACGTGGATCCAATGCCGCTATCTGTTGCTTGGGTCGTGCGTATGGGGGATGACTGGTGGGTCCCGGATGTCATTTGGTAAGAGACGGTTGAGTGGTTGTTTGGAAGCAGTGGGGAGTAGTATAGCGCATCAGACTATCTGCAGCGGGGACTGTAAATGATCCCGGAGTAGCGATACAGGAAAAAAATCGTCTGCAGCGGGGGACGGTAAAGCGTACTGGCAGCACCCGTGTCCTGGAAGGCTAGCGCAGTAGCGGTGCTACGGTACAGCCGGCTGCTGGCCCACCATGCGCGCGTGGGGAGAGCAAGGAGAGAGGTGAGTGTGTTAGTGGCGGGCCCCATTATTTCTAGTAATTAGAAAATGCTATAATTCACAAACTAAAAAGGTAAATTAAATTTCGATTGCACCATTGAATTCGTTTCAAAAAATCCTTCAAAACAAGATCACACATGAATATATTTAGATAAAATTATAAATGGGCCCCACTGTTGGTAGTTGGTATAGAGTAGAGATATAAAGAAGGATGAGTGCGGAAGATGGTACTTTGTAAAGGAGGGAATCTTGATGGACTAGGATGTATAGAGGGAGTAAATAGAGGAACATGAGTGCGGATAGTCTCAGTCCATCAGATTGGGACCGTGTCTGCCATGTGGGCCTGGAGAAGTCTTTTTCTTTGATGGAACTGCTCCAGATTATCATTAACGTCCGATGGTTAAAATCCATCAGACGCCCGTATCTCGCCTACACACACGCACCAAACAAGCGCTCGGCCACTCCCCCGCCCCGACCCGACCGAAACCAAGACCTACATCTTGCTCTAGCACGCACACCGCGACCCGCCAGCCCCTAGGCCTTGTGTCTTCGTCCCGTGTCCGCGGGCATGCTCGACGAGAGAAAGGGGGAAGGCCGTTGCATCATCAGAAAAAGCGAGTTACAATATCTCAAATTGAGTTGCATCATCAGAAAAAACGAGTTGCAATATCTCAAAAACCGATTATTTCAAACATTAAAAGAACACATTGCATCGCATCATCCAAAAATACATGTTGTAACATCCTCATAAAGCGACTATTGCAACACCGCAAAAATCCACTACAAGATAAGGAGAAAGAGGGGAGGCGCATGGGTTGGGCGCCGCCCGGCACAAATCGGCTGCCTCCATGGATGGGATGGGATGATAGGCCGTCGTCGCCCTTGGATGCGTCGTGCTCCATGGATTCACCTCGGGGAGGTCGGTGCTTGCAAGGATCCGGACGGGGCACTAGCGTCTTGCGCGCCACCGCCACCGGCTCCATCGGCGCCAATCTAGGCTCGGCGGGCAGGTGGCGCACACGATGGATGGATCCATCGACACCCGGCCCGCGACGAGGAGGCCGCGGAAGTGCTGCGATGGGGATGAGAAGTGCTTTCGCCAATGAGCCGGAGCTGGAGGAGGCACCAGGCGGCAGGATAGGGGTGACAACCATGATACGTTGTGGTGGAGTCATGGAGATGGAAGCGGAAGGGATAAGAAAGTTTTTTTCTTTTTCTTTAATTTTAGAATGTTGCAAGGTGGCCTTTGGGCTGCATCACAACTCACCATCGTTCAGCACCGTCCGACGGCGCTGGGACGCCCTGTATCTAGCATTACCCTTTCATTAAACATGTCAATCCAGTTTTTTTAGACAAATGATAGTTCATATCGGTTTCGTCCACCAACTTGGGTAGAATTGAACCAATTATTAGTTATTACAAAGTTCAGCCCAAAGGCTAACGCTCGGTCGAGTAGAGAAATGCATCTCACAGACAACAACCGGAATGAAACAAGAAAATCATTAACCAAACATGACCATAAACCTATTTGACAACCATCATTTTGAACTAAAGAAATGCAAAACCAACGTCCCGCTGATCTTCACACCATTGCAGTCTTACCCATTGCCGAAGTCAATGTGTTCCCCTAAAAAGAACCTACGAAGGATTTTGGTCTACATAGCAATTGAGTTACATCGTTTATAAAGAATTTACGAAGTTTTAGAACGTTAGCAATATTTTAAAATGAACTTTGAAAGAAGTTTTTTAAATTATTCGATATGTCTTTTGTAGATTCGATGTGGCGGCTGAGGACCATGGCATGTAGGAGAAATAATGAGAAAGAGAGAAGGACAAGTAGTCAGAAGAATAGGACAAAAAGAATAGTATTTTTTTAGGGAGACAAAAGAAGAGTAAATTGCATCCGATGTACAACAACCTGTATGTTGTATCATTTCAGTCCAACAACTTATAAGATGTGCAAACTAATACATTAATTAACTTGTTAAAAGTATGTGTGTGTGTATCGTCATATGTACGTCACACGGTGTATTTTGTCGTGTAGGAAGACCTACGTGGACTGATCATTAACGCCTGATTCAATTCAATATCCTACATATATATATTACAGATCATATAACCAGGATGATTAAACGAGCTTATTTCCTTTGTTTCTTAAACTTTGTGTCTAATTCTATCCCTTTCAATTAGGCACGATAAAGTGAAGTGGATATAAATTGGATCTTTCACTCTAATGCAGATGGCAAAGAAATTTGATTTAGGGCCTGTTTGGTTCGGGGACTTTTTAGTCCTTGGGACTAAAAAGTCCCTTTTAGTCCCTACTAAACCAAACGGGGAGGGACTTTTTTAGACTTTTCCTCTATTAGTCCCTAAAAGACTCTCTTGGAGGGACTTTTTTTTATTAGTCCCTAGAACTAAAAAAAGTTTAGTCATTGTCAACCAAACAGCACCATAGTTTCCTTTTTAAATAGAAAAACGGATGGAAACACTGAAACAATTTCAATGGCATGACCCACACATCCGTGCGATTGAGCAAGTAGCATGTATGACGACGAGATTTATGTTGTCACCGGCCCGGCGGCGAGGTGCACGTTGTTGATATGTTGCAACTAAATATTTGTTTTAAGGACCAGGGGCCTATTTGGAATGCAGGGTTTCACATAAATTAGTTCATTTTCACATGTAAAATGCAAGAATAGGAAAAGATTCCCACATTTCAAACATGGACCAACAATGCTACATGATTGATTTTGTGTGATGGTACCCAACACTTAATGGAGGCGGTTGCCCATTTTGCCCATCACAGTTATTCCATGGCTGCCTACCAAGCACCCGCCTCGGTTAATCATTAACAGAGCCAGGTGCCTTAAGAAGACCGTAATGATTAATCTCTATTAATTGAGATGTTTTTGTAAACCGACCGCCTTGATTAATCGATTAAGCGAGGCGATTATTTATAATTACAAATGTACAACTGTAATTATAATTGTACAACTGTTAATAGTTGTTAACCCGTTAACCTTTTTACTAGTGAAATAGAGTACAACTGTACAGGTACAAACCGTAGTTGGGGAGAAATCCATATGGTGCATGTCACTGTAGTTCCATTGGCGCCGCCGCTTGTCCCTAGTTGCTAGGAACCCTCGTTGATCTATCACTAGATCAACGAATTTGAGTATACTTTGATCTAATGACACAAACAAATTTAACAACATCCAGCTAAATCGGTCACTTACCCTAGGAGTCTCTCGCTCGTCCTCACCCAACCTCCCTCTTGAAGATCTCTAGTTTTGTTTTGGCTAATTAGTGACATCCTATGACTAATCTCTCTATGCTAAGTGTTTGATTTAGTTGGAGATTGGTCAAACCAAGGTTGGTGCATGGTGGTCATGGTGGATGGGTCGAGGTGATCTAAATGATGATCAAGTGTGCAACTTGGAGTGGTTCGAGGATCAAAATGGGCTCAAGGAGAAGGTATATTCATAGGGCCATTTTGATTTTGCACTCAAGACACCATAGAGGGTGTGAGTGATTTAGGATCGATAAGCCGTACTATAAAGAGGGGAAAACTATCGTACATATCGATCCTCATGTGCCTCTAGGTTCAACAATCATATGCATGCATTCTAACCTAGAGAGCTAACCCGACCTTCGAAATTGATTGTGAAAATGCTAACACACGAGCACATGGTGATGTACACGTTGTGGTGTTGGCACATTTGCGAAGGCGGTGATGGTTGCAAGGGTTGAGATGGGTTTGGGTACCGCTCACCTGGTGCATCGTGGTGGTGAAAATATGCTAACTCTCGTGCTCAAGTTGGTATACTTGTTGAGTAGTATGTCGAAGTCAAGGCGACACAAAACGTTAACACCGGTAATAAATGAACCGCTGGGCTTTTGGGCCGGCTACGCAAGCGCTGGCGCGTTCGGCATAGTGTTGTGAGGCGTACGGTGCGCTGGCGGCGTCCGGCGCCCTCCGCGCTGGCGCGGGTTCGGTGAGTCCCGGCGTCGGCGCACATGGAGAATTCGGCGGCCGCAGCGGTTGAGCGGCGCTGGCCTTCGCTGGCGATCCGGCGTCTTATTTGGGCGCAATCGAGGGAGCATGTCATGGAGGGTCGCGCCCGGACGCCGGCGCCGCTGCGTCACGGTGGCCTTCGGTGAGTCGGCCAGATTGGCCCTGTTTGAATGGAGCTGGCGGCGCTGCGGCGTGAAGCGCTGGCGTTCGGTCTTGCTCACGTTTTCCACGGTTTAATGTAACGGCTCTATTTCAATGGGATGTCTATATATATGAGCTTGGCGGTATTTGGGAGCTCTCTTGGTCATTCTTACACATCCTAACATATTTTTGAGCAAACTCCCTCCTCCTCACTCCCTTTGCTTGCGAGCATCATTCTAGTGAGTTGAGGTGATTCAAGTGCATCTTGCTTTGATCTTTGCATCTAGAGGCACTTGGGGGGGCGGTGTGAGCGGTGGATTTCTTGTTGCTCTTGGAGAGCACCACTCCCTAGCCGGCTTGGTGATTGGTGGAGGCGTTGGCAAGAGAATGCGATTGTTCTTGGCCACCTCCGGATTGATTTGTAAAGAGGACCGTGCATCCTCGTCGGGACGACGAATTGCAAGGAATATATTGCTCGTATCTTGGGTACCTCTCATTTGCTTTGGGTGCAAGTAGCCTAAAGGCACTTGGCTAGGAGTGAGCTCCACCTTGCCCCAACGTGAGAAGGTTGGCACAACGGAGGCGTAGCTTGGCGGGTGCTCAAGTGAACTTCGGGTTAAATCTTGTGTCTCCACTTTTGTGTGATTGTTGTCTCTTGGTGATTGGCTTCAATTCGGTTATCTCATTGTACCATCCTTGGTGATTGGATTGACTAGCCTCGACATTGTGGTATATCACTTCTACACTCTTGCATTACCTTCATATATATTGTGCTTGTGTAGTTTGTGTAGACTTGCTTAGTTTGCTAGAATAATTAGCTTGTTCACCTAGTGGTAAAGTAGAGACTTAGCCTTTTGTGTGAATTAGAGACTATAGTAACTAGAATTGTCAATAGGAGGCTTGCCGACAAGTAGAGCTAGAGCAAGCGCTTATATCGCCATTTGTTATTCTAACAAGTTTGTCAGTGACTTGTGTTGGTATTTATTAAGTGCAAAAAGAATATAAAGGGGTTCATAGCGCCACGAGAATATATATACCATTGTAGCTTTTACCAGGGAGTATTCAGTATCGTTATTTATATTTTCCACGAGGGAAGCAAGGGTAAAGACTATGATAAATCAAAATCATGTATCTACTAACTTAATATACCAACTAAACTAAAGTGAGGAGGTAAATAATGTATATGATATGAATGATAATTAATAATACTTAACTAGGAGAATATTATAATATAGAATAAATAGCTAGGTCGAGAGGACAACGGGAGAGATCTAGGTTCTGAATACTTCTCTAGTACTTTGGTTCTTGAGTAACTAAGGCATGAAAAGGTATAGCGATCATAAAAGAACACTTCGGGACATGAACACTAGCCGCGGAAAGGGATGAGAAGGGGGCTAGGAAGCTCCGACTACGGTCCTACACTACCAATCCGAACGTGGTGGAATACGTCGGCCGTTAGATTTTGTCACCACCTAGGGCTACCACAACTATCCGTGGGACTGGGTGCAATCTAAGGTAACCTCTAGTCTAGACACCATGTCCACACTATTAATTACTACTCTAATCATCATGAATAACGAGCACTCAATACGGCGAAGATCCCATGCAATTATATAACAACTATATTCTAATCAATAATCATGAAAGGCATAAAAGTACTAGAAAAGATAGATCTAATTATGGCATAAAGTCTAATAGAGTTGAGATACAAAGATATACGTAAGCGAAGACTTCTCGAAGCGAACGCAGTTCCGCTCTCCCTAACTCTCTACTAGATCTATTCTATTACATTGTAGTCGTCTAATCTAATTCTCCAGCGTCGTGCCTCCATCGATGAGATATGAAATTGATGTATGAGATGATCCGAGATGCTTGAAGCCGGGGGCACGGGGGGCTTGCTTATATATGGGTCTTCTTATGTCTCTTCGGCTTCCGGCAAGCAATATGATACTAATCTTCATGGGCCTTGACAATGAGCGATGACCATTGGATCAAACCGACATTATACGACCGGTTTAGATTGCGTCTTAGAGGCGGTGGAGGAAGCTTACAGCGCGGGGCTTGCTTGGCGAGGGGGCGGCCGTCGGCGATTATTGGGCCGATCGGCCCGGAGGGTGTCCCACCACAGGTCCCGATGATGCGTCGTGGCTTCTGGAGTCTTCTAGATGATGTTTTCTTGAGTGTTAAGTTTCGTTCACGTCGGGTGTAATCCGGAGCCTTCTAGACTTGTTTCGGAGTTGGATTGCGTTACGAATTCTACCGTTTTCCTGTTAAGTCCCTGCAAATCACAACTTTACCAAAACTCATGGAAATCATTAGTATAAACCCCTAATAAGGTTATCTAATTATATCTTAGTCTTTTTCCATGTTTAGTTGACAATTAAAAGTATACGTTAACATGTGTCAACAACTTGTAGCAATTTTTATTAGGCTATTCACCCCCCTCTAGCCATTTAGGACCTTTCACCTCTAGAAAAAGAAAATCCCCTCCGCCTCCCTTTCTCACGCCCCACGGCGGCTCGGCGGTGCCAAGAGGAGGTGGGCGATCCCCGTCGTTCGTATTTAGTCTATGTCTAGTAGTAGATCTAGTACCTTTGAGAGTAATAAGAGTTCCTAGATGGGTGTTTGCGAGGCTCTTGCATCTCCGCCATCTCTGCCTCCTCAAACCGTCGGTGGTGGCGAGGTTAGTACAATACTCTATCTTCTTAGCCTTGAGATGTTTCCTCCTCTTGCTATTTAGGTCGATCAGGTTCTCTTGTCCCCAAACCTAGCTCCTTCGTTGGCTAATTTGTGGGATTGGAAACCGATCGATCCTAGGAGCTCGAGGATCCGCTACTCCCCATCATTCGATTCGTGGGAAGCGGGCTTGCTACTCTCTTCGCTGCTGACCTTGCACCAAGTCCTAGAAGCTACATGAAGTCATTGTCATCATCTTCGTGGTTTGGTCCAACGTTTTGCCTACACCATGGGTTTTGAGGGGGACCATAATATTCATCCTCCATTGGCGTCCTAAGTCCCCCTTTGGAATGGAGTTGAATGATTGAAAAAAATGTAGGATTACAATTCCTAAGGATTCAATCCTATCTATGCCCCCTTTGGTTTGTTATCAAAGCCTTTGATTATAGAAAAATATTTCCCCAATAAATTATTATAGTGTTATACTATATGTCTTCGATAGAACAAAAAATTTGACGAAACCTTGCCAAGCCGGTGGCCAACTAGGGTGGGGCAGCGGCTTCACCACTATTTCTAAGGATCCCATAAATATATGACTTCTAAATGTAGAAACATGAATCACATATATCTCTATGTATAATAAAAGTGTATCGGTTTACCAACTGGGACCAAAAAAATGAAAGAATTTTTTTTTGTTATCAAGTGTTGTGACAGAATAAAAAAAATATTTGGACAACATAGGATGTTCTTATCACATGTGCCCTAACCACAACACCATTTATGAAAGCAGGAATAGATGCTCGGGCTATGGTGAGTTGTTACAAGAGGAACACTAGCACAAATCATGAGGAGTGGGAAGAGTGTCATGGTTTGTCATGAGAAGGAGGATGAAGGATAGATCTACATGGAACAAACATGACTTTAGATGAGAAGATGGTGTGTGCAAGTGGTCGAGGGGAGGGGTTAAAAGTGTCAATAATTTTTTTCATCCAACATCATGAGCCTAGTCTCAATGAAAACTCTAATCACCGGCTAACTATAATTGTTAGGATTGCCACATGATGGTGGTAGTGTTTCTCCACATTATAAGTAGGGATATCGGTCTAGGGTAACATAAATGTGGTCACCGGATGAATGTCTTATTTCTTCAATGTTGTCTTGTATAAAGTGATTAATAGTTTTGAGTTCACTCTTTGTATAAATGACTTGGTGAGATAGCTCTAGGATTTTTTAGAGGTGGCACAAATCTATGTGTCTCTTAAAATATGTAGCGACTTTGGAGGTGGGGAGACCATTTTCAGAGGCACAAAAAAATGACCATCTCTATAAATTCATAACTACTTCTAAAAATTGTGTCCATTTTGAGAGACGAGCCTCTGAATAATCAAATGCCAAAGTGAGCAGTAGCCATGTGGGACCACCGGGATAGCTGCAGGTGCTCCCCAAGTTTGGATAGGACCACACGTACTTGGCGCCCACGGCGCATAGTAGAACCTGCATGCCGCGACATCACGGATCGGACCATGGTGGTTCACATGAATCGGCGGTCCACCACCGGTTCTTTGGTTTTATTGGTTTGATTACACATACGGTCTTTTAAGTGAACCAAACGATTTAAGCTCTAGTTTGTTCTTTAAGCAGTCGAACCATCGGTCCGGTCAGGTCCAAATAAGTAGGCTTAAGGGGCCTACCTCTATTCATAGACAGAGCTTGATAGCTTATTACCAATTTGTGTGGCCCATCTTGGTCCGATATCACTCTAGTGAAAGCACTATTTTGGTTTTGCATAATTGAGAAAACTAAGCCCTGGACTAACCATTACTCTAATGTTGTGATCGAGAAAGGTTAGGTCCACATTCAAGGAAGAGCAAGAATTCCATGCTCGAGAATAGAATCACTCCACACATAATTTGTTCCCCTTTATATTCATTGTGTAGTAGGTACATTACACTAGTTGATTAATCATTCCCTTGGTATACTTGAGCTCTATTGGCTTCATTGTAGCTTTGTCAACACTAGTTTTTTTTTTGGATTTTATTGCTAGCTTCGTCAACACATGTTAACTAAAGACATTTCGATGAGCTCCTATATAAGATTCTGAGATACAAGGATCTTCTTTGTCTCATATATAAAATGTTACATCTTGAAGCCCCTAAGGGTATGGACATCTCACATGTGTTGTATATGCTTGCATTTGAGACCACCTCTATACCCTTATTATACTTATAAATGTTGACATTACTTGGCCACACAAATTAACTTGAACTAAAATAATGTACACATGCATTCATCATTGATGCTTCAATATGACATAGCTAGCTACCACAGTTGTCCTTTGACCTGTGCCAGCTTGATCACACTCTCTACTCATTGGAAATTGGGTCTATCTTCAACTATCATGCCCCTCCCGGGTTGCTACTCATTCTTCTTGGTGCGCTAAACTGAATAAGGAATATTGTTGTCAATTTAAAGTAATGATGTTTATGAAATGAATCTAGTCTTATCTTTGGGGAAGAGAGGACACGCTTGTTCTTTGGTAGCCACCATCGATCCTTATTTACCACTTGTAATGGCACTAGGATCATTAATTTGTACTAGAATCTTTAGTTAGTCGATGGTCTAGATCTTTGAAAAAGAAACATGATCAAAAATGAATTAGAACCCTTGAGAACGAGTCATGATATGTTTAGGAATAAAGATTACATTGCTATGAGAGGAGGTGAAGAGTGCAAATTAGATAGTGCACCTTTGTTATTTCCCATGACATCTTCATTAGGTGGAAGCAACCTTTTGTTATCCTCTTCCTTCGATCCTTCGTCCATACTCCATGCCCATCGAAAGTGTAAAATCACGGTACCTTCATCACATTCTTAAGAATATACTCTTCCTCCTTTATATCCTTTGTAATAACCTCAATCTTATCCTTTTCTCGTCTTGCATCCTTATTAGTAACCACAATTTCCACATATTCAATATTATGCAATTACGAATGGATATTCTCCCATTTCATTGTGAACTTCTTGAGATACCTTAGGCGTAAAGTCCTGATGGAGGTTGATTTCTTTGTGGAAAACCTTTGCATGTCCCCACCTCTCGGGTACAACTTTTTGAGCTTCTCATGACTTTCAAGTTCTAGTTCTTCCTTGGGGTAGCACCGAATGTCGAGTTTCATGAGATCTTTTGGCAACCGAAAAGCTAGTCCATCTCTTAACAAGATCACGTTTCTTGTCTGCGACTTTTTGTAGTTTCACCCTCCGGTATGCTTGGTATCTCACTCCATGTAATTGTGAGTTTTGAAGGTTTGGTGAGGTCCTTAAGATCTTCCATCTCACCCTCGGCTACATTAGCATCGGTGGTGATGCTAACAAAGTGAGCTTTTGAAGCTTCTTCAACTTTTGGAGGTCATGTATCCGACACGCCTTGTTCCTTTGTGTTCGATTGCGAACACGAAGCCCTTGAACACCCGCAACTCGTGAGGGATGTGATACCTCGGCCAATGTGCTCCAACATGTAGCACTCGGTGAGGTCCAAATGGGTAAGTTGTTTCAATTGTGTGATGACACTTGTTTTTTTATGGAATTGTTGTTTGATGATATTGTCACTTGCCTCCACTTTGACTAGGTTTTGGCAACCTCGCATGTCTAGGATTACAAGATTCTTAAGGTTTTGATTCCTTTTGGGAGCTCCGTTAGCCGTGATAGCCCACGGAGACCAAGGTATCGGAGGAGGTTCTTGAGCAAGCCGATGGCATTCCGTGACTCAATCCATCCACCTCCATGTATGTCTTGTCATCAACATTATTCCATCGGCCAAGGCGTAGCACAACCAAGCATTGGCAAGGTGAAAGAATGCGGAACCTTGAGATTGGGTACACATGTGCATTGACATTGAGGATCACTTTCGCTTCCCTTCAAATAATGGTGGAAGAATGTCATCGGGCTCGAAGGCTGGTCTTGATGTTTTGTTGTAGCCTGGTCTTGATGTTTTGTTGTCCCTACAACAAAGTGTATAATTACGAGGGAAACATCATTTTTGTGGACATTAGTAAGTACATCTATATCGTTACAATGTAGTAGTACATACACAATTAGAATTAAAGGCGGTGTTTGGATCTATTGCCACGTGCTAAACTTTAGCACTAAAGACTAAACTTTTTAGGATCTCCTTTGGTGCTGAAGTTTTTAGTCCATATTGTAGGTGTTGGAACACTTTTAACACTCCTTTTAGTACTTCTGTTTGGATTCGGTGCTAAAAGATGCTAAAAGTGAAGTGCTAAAGTTTAGCGCTTGGATCCAAATAGGCCCTAAGTTCACCTAACACATTAGGCATCTACTAATATAGTGGGTTGCTAGCACCGGCTACGTTAAATTGAGCAAAAGAATTGGGTAGGGTGAAAGGAAATTATGCATGACCATATTGACGATGTCCGAATATTGCTATATTTTCAAAACCCAATGCTATCAAATTGCATATTAGGGCTTGTTTGGATATACATGTATTTATCTCAATGGGCATGCAAAGCAGAGCCTTAGGGTTGGTGAGTCATTTAGATAAGAGTAGAGATCTTAATATGTATGAGCGAGCCTAGGATTTGGGGTCGTGTATTCAAAATTTTCAAAGGGCGAAAAAAAATGTTTGCCATTCTAAAGTATAGATTTATAACACATAATTAAATACCAAAATGGAATTATGAGATTGGGAAGCCTGTTTTGTGTTGTTATTTTCTATTTTTGATACATTTACATGTTATATACTATAATTTTTTTGCCAAAATTTTGGGTATTCAGTTGAAACCCATGGATCAAATCTGGGGCCCACCCATTGTTAATATGTCGATTCGATATCACGAAGACCTGGATGACAATATAGTAATAATCTAGCCACACACGCATAATTTACTCTTCATTTGTTGCTAGGTGTTCGTTACACATTGCTTCGATAAAATATAAACCAAGGTGTTCCCTTAAAAAAGAATCATATAAGGTACCCCTTAAACCTATTTCTATGTTTCTTGCATCTCTTAACCTAAAAGTACCATTGTCCCTTGCATTGTTTCTATGCTTTTCACCTAAATAGTGCCCCCTCCATCCCAGAATGGTCATAATATTTTGTAAAAGGAAAAGTTAAATTCACAATTTTTAGAAACAATTATTCAAATTATATACGGGTTTATAGCATATCAAACTTGCATCATCAATATATAAGTGCCTGAGTGGTTACTTTGATTCTTTAGGAAACGTTGATACACTGTACGAGGAATTATGGATCAAAATATATTTTGTTTGACTTTTCTCAGATCAAAACACGGCAATCATTTCAGAACAGAGGAAGCAATGTAGGTTTCTTTCTACTATGTGGCAGAGTCTTATGAACAGGAAAGAAGAAAAAGAAAACAGATATCATGGCATGGAAGGCCATACATATATAATAATAATATCAAGAATGTGAGGAAGAACTAGAGGAATAATTTTGCAAAAGTCGCTATATGCAATAAGAGATCAGATACTTCTAAAATCTAACATCATATGCATTTTGACAAATAAATTGAAGTTCAAATTATAGAATGGATTGGAGTTTCATAGATTCGAGAAAGTGTTGATGAATTGTACCTTGGTTAGCTGATCCTTAGCTTGGGTTGGGTCCTCGCCCTTCTGTGAAGGTGCCTTATCAGCTGCTGCCATGGATTTGCTCTCAACCTGTGCATTGTCATTGGTCGCCGGTTGCTGCTGGTCCTATTCGTGGAAAGGCAAAAAATTTGCAAATTTTGAAAAATATTATTCAAACTATATACAAGTTTATAGGACATAAAACTTGCATCAACAGAGTTATGTTCAAAGTGCCTATGAGATTATGTTGATTCTTTAGGAAATGACAATATGGAGTATAATATAACGATGGCTACAGAAATCGAATTCTTGCAATGTATTATTAATAGATGTTTGAAAAGTAGACCGTGCAATTGCAATTTTGTGATAGACTAATTAATACTCTTTTCCAATTCCGAATTATAAGTCGGCTTTTTTTCACAGGTTCATCCATTTAGTTATGTATCCAGTGCAGATACATAACTAAATGGATGAAAAAAAAAAGTCAAAGTGACTTATAATTTGGATGGAAAGAGATCCGTAAGTGTTTTATGAATTGTACCTTGGCTAGCTGGTCCTTAGCTTGGGTTGTGTCTTCGTTCTTGTTGGAAGGTGCCTTATCTGCTGCTGCCATGGATTTGCTCCCGACCTGTGCCTCATCTTTCTTCGTCGGTTGCTGCTCGGAAGGTTCCTTCGTCACCTTCTTGCTGCTTCTTCTCCCGGCCAGTGACTGAAGCCGTGGCTCATCTTTCTTCGTTTGTGGCGGTGGCGCCGGTGCCTCATCTTTCATGCGCATCTTCTGCAGCACGGGACGATTGCCCGGTGTGAGGCAAAGGATGCTGGAGCTGAGTTGCAGGTTCTCGGGGCTGCCCTTGTCGTCCAGCTCGGCGTAGCGATCACCTCTCGCCTGGCGCTTCAGCATCCAGTGCACCAGCGGGTTCACCTGGCAGCCATGGATCACCTTGCTGCACCAATTCTTCATCGGCACCAGGAAGCCATGGTCAGAAAGCATGACGAAGATGCCTTCGGCGCTGTCGTCAGCATCATCCCTGCTGCTGCCAGCGTCGCCCGCGCCTTTTCCGCCACCACCACCGGCGGCAGGAGCCCGCGCTCCTCCGGGCGCTTGTTGATCGCTCCGGTGCCGCAGGTAGAACTCCGCCACCCACCAGTAGATCATGGCCTGCTTCTTCACCTCGGAGGCGAGGTCGAAGACGGAGAAGGTGAGCAGGCACTTCTGCGGCACGACGCGCAGCTCCTTGATGTACTCCGCCGCAACAAGCCTCGCGAAGGCTTCCTCGAGGATCCCCTCCAGGTGGTCTTCCACTCTCTGCCAATTCCGATGCGGTGGCGTCGTCTCCTTCTTCTCCTCCTTCTCCGGCACTGGAGCCTGCTTCTTCGCCTCTAGCTTCGCCTCGCTGCCTTCGTCCCCTGTCTTCTTCTCCTCCTTCTCCGGCACTGGACCTGTACCGGAGGAAGCCGTTTCAGCTGGCTTCTTCTTCTTGGTCAAGGCCAGGATGAACTGAACCAGCCTGCCTGCCTTCCGAAACTTCTTCAGCAAAGCCGAAGGTTGCTCGCCTTGGAGCTGTGGTGGTGTTGTCTTCTTTGCAGCGGCATCGCTCCACTTCCGGCTCGGCTTCTTCCATGCCGGCGGCTTCTTGCTATCCTGCTCCTGCGCCGACGGCTTCATCATCTCGTCCACTGCAGGCTTGTCCACCGGGAGCTTGCCGCCGTCCAGCGTCGCCGGCTTCGTCTCGCCTTCGCCCTTGCCCGCTTCAGGCTTGGATGGAACACGGACAGCGCTGCCACTCTCCTTCTGTGGCGGTGGCGGTGGCGGTGGCGGTGGCACCTCCCTGCCGCCGGCTTCTTCTCCTCCTCCAGCTCTGACGCCGGCTGCTTGTCGCCCGGCGGTGTCGCCCTCCGCTTTTGGGGCGGAGGAACAGCAAGCACACGGCGGCGTGGAGACACCGCCACCGACGACGCGCGGGATTCTTCTCTTCTCCTTCCTCCTCCTCGTTGACTGAGGAGGCTACTTTCGCAACGCCGCTTTCTTGCTTCTGCGGCGGCGGCGTAGGTGCGGTCGGCAGCGCACCCTCTTGCGCCGGCGTCTCAGCTGGCGGAGGCAATGCGTCAACCTTCTGTGGCATGGTTGCCACAGGCGGCTGAGCGTCTGCCTCCGTCGTCGTCGTTTGCTCCGGCGCGCCAACCGCAGGCACGGCTACGGCCTCTTGCGGCGGCGGCGGCGGCGGCGTAGGTTGGGCCGGCGCCGCACTCTCTTGCGCCGGCGTCTCAGCTGGCGGAGACAATGCGGCAACCTTCTGTGGCATGGTCGCCACAGGTGGCTGAGCGTCTGCCTCCATCTTCGTTTGCTCCGGCGAGCCAACCGGAGGCACGGCTACGGCCTCTTGCGGCGGCGGTGCGGCCGGCGCCGCACTCTCTTGCGCCGGCGGAGACAATGCGGCAGCTTTCTGTGGCATGATCGCCACAGGTGGCTGACCGTCTGCCTCCGTCGTGATTTGCTCCGGCGCGTCAACCGCACCCGGGTCTACGATCTCTTCTGGCGGCGGCGGTTGCTGATCCCACTTTGCATTGATGGGTTCCGCTTCCTCCACGGGTGCAGCAGCATTTCCTTTGCCAGGCTCTGCCATGGCTGTCTCTCTCTCTCGAGGCTTGAGGCCGGAGGAGGTTTGAGGCTGTGACAGGAGAAGGCAATGCAATTGTTTGACGACGCTCACCGGATTTTATAGCTGATCGGCACCCACAATTCCTAGCTTACTTGGGTGTCAGCTTTCCTGATACCTTGCTCTTGCTTGCTCCATCGACGTACCTTCCCCACTGCAAGCCAAGGATGCTCCCATGGCTTCTGAATTTTACTTTGCATCTTACCGTTCTGAATCAGACATTCAGACGCTGTAGTTCGGTGATTAGTACTTTCCAATGTAACAGTGCTCTGTTCTCGAGGATCTTACTTACCTGCAGCCCAATTGGCCAAAGCAATAGCACAAGTGTTCATTCAGGCTTCGCGAGGCTGCATTCAGGTTGCAGATTCACTGGCAACGATCTGAATTGCAGTTGTAGCTGAGACTCATGGAATCGAAAACGGTTGCTTGCAGCTGCAGCTGGTATAGGAGTATGTTTCTTGATGATAACAGTTCATTGAAGTGTAGTGTCAGCTTAGAACAAAGAACAAATCCTTCAACTCCAGCTTCTGCCTTTGAAACCTGCAAGCAAGCATTAGATCCTTGTTACTGGTGCGCATCGTATACTGACTAGTGCGTGGCATACACTCATGTAGCCATCCATGTAGAGCAACGAAACCATATGACGCAGGACATCTCAAGGGACAATCAGAACATCATCAGTGTACTAAGTAAAAGGTAAGTTGTCATGATTCATGACCATATTCAGATCAAGCCTGATGATGAATCGAGGGACTAAGTTGCTGGGCCGGCCATTTTAGTCGCAGTTTTTCTCATGCATCAATCAAAAGTTCTGCACCGGGATAAAGATAGTTAACCACAACACAAGGACAAAACAAAGCATATCTTTAACACAAATGATACAGAATGTCCTTGCGTGTTGGAGGGAAAAGACAAAACAAAGCATATATACCTGTCATGGTCTCCTTTTCTTGCATTGGCGCCTCCATGAATGAATCCTAGGAACAATTGTCTTTGTGATGATGGCTTGAGGGATTAGCAAAGCGGTGGAGTGTTTGCTATACAACGTCCAAGCAGAGAATAACTACTTTAAGCACTTATCGTGTTTGCATCAGAGCAAGGAATCATCTTCTTGTCTCTAGTACTGCGTAGTAGCACTGTCAAGTCTGTGAAGACCCTAGTTTTAAATAGCCGGCTAAGGGGTTTAGCGGCAGGGCTGCTATTATGGGCTATAGCCGGCTATAGCCTCCATTTAGCCGGCTATCTGCCATAGCGTCTGCCCTTTCTAGCAGCTATAGCGGGCTATAGCTCCAGCTATAGCCGGCTATTTAAAACTAGGGTGAAGACTCTTTTCGAGTTCTTACTTTCGATTCCACGCTCCTCGGAATCCTGGAGCTATCTCTCACTCAGGTGTGTAATGTACGTTCTATGTGCATAATCATCAGCAAGCTTTTCATTATTATTGTATAAATAAAAAGAAAAGCTGCAACTACATCAAAACAGGCCTGGACTAAAAAGTCCATTGAGCTGGATTACCCAGAGTAGAAGAAGGCTCCACGCAGAAAGCCTAAAAGATTGAATTTTAAATTGGTAGCTAGGCCCAGCAAACCGTGCAAATCCGAGGCCCAGCATAGAAAACAAATTTGTATATATATACAAAAGACTAAAATACATATCCGGTCCTTAAACTTTTCTAAAGGTGTGTCACCCCGGTCCATAAACTTTTAATGTATGTCATCCTGGTACCTAAACTTCATTTGGGTCTCTAATTGGCTGGATAGCGGGTCTGAATAGAAAACTCCTGGCAACAACCGAGTTGGTGCATTAAACAATCCGAATTGTTGCATTAAAAAAACGATCTCATGCAACATCACAGCACGCAGCAGCATCAACATGCATTGACGGTTTGAACCAAAATAGAGCAGCATGCAGCAGCATCAGCATGCAACATCTCTAAATGACTGACGGCTTGAACCAAAATAGAGCAGCAGCATCACAGCATGCCTGATCGCCCACGCTGCCTGATCGTCGCCGGCACGTACTGATCGCCCGCGAGCCGCCGCGACGACGAAGACGAGGCGTCGCGCACAGAGGCATCGCGCACAGACGAGCCGTCGCGAGGCCACCGCCAGAAACTGAATCGTCCGCGATTTGCTGCTAATGATGTCACAATCTTGGGTCATGGGTCTTAACGGGCTGATTAGAGAGCTAAATAAAGTTTAGGTACCAGAATAACATACATTAAAAGTTTATGGACCGGGATGACACAGCTCAGAAAGTTTAAGGACCGGATAAAAAGACGAGCACCTCCTTTGGATCAGGTTTCTATCTGTTGATCGCTTCTCTTGGTGTTGGTGAAGTCCGGAGAGCAGCAGCAGCTGCCTCGCTCAAAGACGAGGAGCTGCTCCCATTATTGCACGGCCGTGGACGCGCCTTCAAACTGCTGCCACCACCTGCTGCTCTTGCCGGTGGTCGTCGGTTATCGTGCTTTGCGCCGGCGGTCCTAGCTAGCTACTAGGTAGGCCGACTTCCTACCTAGCATTGCATCGCCCACCGCTTTCGACGTTGTCTGCTACCATCTCATGCCATCACCAGTATACCTTATCTACCAGTTTGTACATGACTTAGGATGTTGTTGATCACACTGTCGTCTTGTGCAAGTCCATGCATCCTTGCATTTTTATCAAAGCATCCTTGAAACTAAGGATGTGGTGGTTTAACACTAGTATGACACCCCGTTTAAGGGTGTGATGGTCCTCGGAACAAGGGGTTGTTTGGTTTTAAGTAAGTCATGAGACTTATTAAGTCAAAAAAGTGAAATAAATGACTCGGTAGAGACTTATTAAGTCATGGGACTTATAAGTTATAAGTTGGTACACCTCAAAATTAAAACTTATAAGTCACTCATTTTTCTCTTCTTTTTATCTGACTTATAAGTCATTTGCAACCAAACAAACATGGCTTATAAGTCACTCATTTTTAATCACCGCGACTTAATAAGTCTCATGACTTATGGAAACCAAACAACCCCCCAAGTGTGCCATAGGTGGTGCATGAGAGAGTGGAAAAAAGGTTTCTTTTTCCTCGCTTTACATACATCAAGGAAACGAGGCGGTGGTCATCTATAGAGTGAACAATGTCAGCTATTGAAGTATGGGCATTGCTCAGTCTTTCCTTTTACCTATTAGGAGGTAATATCTTTATTGGATCTGGACCTTTGAATTTTTATAATTTTGATAAATTACTAAATGAATTATAAATGAAATATATATAAAAAACCTCCGCCCCTGTTCACGGCGCATGCAAAGGTGAGGGAATTAATAAATGAAATAAAAAAACAAAAACCCCGTCACCCTATTCACGGGCATGCAGAGGGAATCCAAGGGAGTTTTTTTTTTTTTTTTAACAGAAATCCACCGGAGACCACGGGAGAGCGGGATCCCGCGTCTCTCGCACAGCGCCGCGCCGCCGCCGGCTTCGTAATCAAAAAACATTGTCCATCTTATGATATCAATTTCCTAAACATTGAATTTCAAATTTGAAAAATTCAAATGTAGTATTGCATGACAATATGGTTTGAAATAAAAAAAAACTTGTCAACTATAAATTTTCACTTCCTCTCAGGATCAATGTTTATTTTTGGTTGTTTCTCCATCCTAGGCCTTTTTTTTAAAAAAAATTGAATGTTAAAAATTCAAACTTATTTCACATGATAAGATGATTTTAAATCAAAAACTTATCAACTACAAAGTTTCATTTCTTCTCGGGATCTACAATGTTTATTTTGGTTATTTATTCATCTCACATCGTGTTAGTAACATTGTTCATAAAACGACATGAGAGATATTTAGATTTTGTGAACCATGTTACTATCACTTTGTGAAATGAACAAATGACCAAAATAAAAATTATACATCTTGATGAGTTATAAAATTTTTATATT
Organism: Hyparrhenia diplandra; assembly: GCA_015847255.1. NCBI lineage: Eukaryota > Viridiplantae > Streptophyta > Magnoliopsida > Poales > Poaceae > Hyparrhenia > Hyparrhenia diplandra. The sequence continues at coordinate 151,163 of JADLZK010012961.1, forward strand.
TATGACTTTTTAAAATGAAATCATTTAGTTTTTCGAAATGACATGATTTTAGGAAAAATTAGAAAAAAAAAAACCCATCACATTTGGAGTTAGTGCAGTGAGAAAGACTAGTTACAAATTTTAGCTACAAATTAAAAAAAGAGAAATAAATGTTCTTCAACAATTTCAAGTTACATTCTAAACATGATTTTTTTTCAAACCACCCCATACCCCTAACCCCCCCACACACACGTACTTTTTTTTAGACCCACGCTGGTGTCTTGTACATTAGTCAAACTAAGTCTTCCAAAAAAAAAAAACGTACACTACAAGTCACGTACGCTAGCCACGCTGGCTTCCATAAAAAAATGTACACTACAAGTCACGTACGCCACGCTGGTGTCATGTACGTAGCTAAAACTAATCAAGTCACGTACACTAAAAGGCAATGAGAATATATCAATTATAAAAAAAAGATTAACCATATTACTTAAAGATTACGCATGCTTGGCGCATGCAACAAAATCTATAAATAAGATTTTTTAATTAAATCTACCATTATTTACCGTATTTGATAAAATAAAAATTAAATAAATACTATTACCACCTAGGAGGTAATAGATGATCGCGGACCGTTTGATCGGAAAAAATGGGACGGCCTACAATCATTTTCGAGATCTTGTAGCAATTGCCTTGAAGTATATAATTGAGTTGTCACATTTCCTGTCAGCTTATTAAGTATTTAGGATAAACTAGTCAGTGTACATGCAACTCAAGTCTCAAAATCAAGATAGGAGTGGACGCAATTGAACAATGTCTATTTTATAAATAGAGTCTTTGAGTTCAAATCCTAGCTGGCACAATTAAATAAAATATAAGTGCTGCCCACTCCTATTTCCACCTTTATTTGAGGCTTGAGTTCTTTTTTTCCCTATAACATCTTAAAATGGATGAGTTGGTGGGGCGAGGAAACTGCTTGTTTTCTTCTTAGGATTCTCTCTAGATTTGTAGTATAACTATTGGCGTGTTATGTTGTCCCATTCCTTGAGATCTGAACTTGGAATTGGTTGTTGGCAACTTAATTACAAGCTTTGTCAATCTATGATTATATATGCAGACTTTCATTATCTGTTCAGACATGCCGACATTCATTTTGGTTGCTCACTTTTTTACTTTTTTTAGTGACATAATTGGGGTCCCAATTAGTGGTCAGTTTTATTCATTTTGTACTTTATTAATCCTCCTTAAAATGAAGTAGAACTATTAGTTGTGAACCAAATGAATTTGTTGATCCATTCATAGCTGATTTTGTTTTTCTCAGCGCTTCAGGAATGAAACTTATTAATACGGACTCAGGAGTAACTTCATGGAAGGTTTAACCACGCACTCTAAGAAAGGGGAAAATGTAACAGTGAAAATGATAGCACTGACTTCACAAAAAGAGTGTGTGGACCATCTTAAAAATCACATATTTACACCAAAGTTGCTGACTTGGTGTTAAAGCATTAAACAATACAGCATGACCAAGTTCAGCTATGCTGAGCAGAAAGTGCCCATTTCTTAACCAGGGTAACCCAGGAATTTTAATAAAGTTATATTTGACCTTAAATGGAACGGGTTTGTCATGCATAGATATCTCCACCTATATAAATATATAATAAGAAGGAAAAATTACTGGGGCTAAATTACTATTTTTACATTTACAGATGATCTAACGGTATCCATGGAAATCTTGCTGCCTTCATCAGTAAGATGGAAGTTCACGCTTCAGTGGATACCATTGTTGGCTTGTTGCTTCACAAATCAAGAGGATTTGGCTTTTGTTTCAGTAGTCCGACGAATACTACGAATATTATTATACTAAGTCTCTGGGTTTCTCCATCTAAAGGGTTCAGCTTGTGTAGAACCGCCGTTTCCTCTATTGTCAGTGCCAGGTTGAGCTGATCCGCCAGCCGGTGTCTCTGGTAATCTTGCTTGTCCTGGTGCTCTACTGCCTCGGCGATCCTAAAACCAATGACAATAGATACATAAGTTAATGCAAATGCAAGAAGACAAAGTGATGAAGTGCTCAGGAGAAGATAATGGTACTTGAGTTACAACGGTTTTGAATGAAATATTTCAGAGGTATTTGTCAGGATGTGCCTAATTCAGAGTGGTTGATGTCAGTAAACTTTTGCTGGAAAGTGGAAGAATAACAAAGTACACTTAGCAAGTTAGCATCGAAGCATGAGATTGGTGCAGATCAAGAGCAAAGTGATTGATTCAGATTCTCAAATGGTATCATTAAATGATCAAAACACTTTTATCACATATGACAGAAGTAGCCACTGGCCACAGGGGTAGTTGACACTATATGTTGCTGCTTCACAACTGATGCCGGCAGAGAAGCAACATCAATTCAAAAGAACTCTAGAAATTTTCTGTAATGTAATTGAAGAATATAGAATAGACTTCATTGACTTACATCTCTGTATGGGAAATCCTCAACTTCAAGCATGTGAATGATGTGCCCAATCCGTGGTCTCTTCAGAGCATCAGGGTCTACACATCGCAGAGCCACTAGCAAAGCCTTCTTCACTGCTCTTGAAGAAGGTTTCTTGGGTATCTTTGGATCCACAACCCCATCTGAGTTTCGGGTGCTTACCATTGTCTTAAGCCAATCAACTAAATTAACCTGAAAAGTATGATCCAAGGTTTTATAATGTGCACGAAACAAGCTCGTAAAATAGCATTGTCTATAAGGAGGTACAGGCATGGCTAACCTCTCCTGGTGGCCTGTTATAGTCCACTGGTACCCTACCGGATATTATTTCCATTATAAGAATGCCAAAACTATATATGTCACTTGTTTCATTCAACATTCCAGTCCCTGCGTATTCTGGAGCAACATACCTGTGATGAGTGAAAAAGAAATCAGCACCCATCAGTCACAGCCACCTGATGTTAATAAAAGCCTAAAAGTGCACTGGACAGAGTCTAACCCAAAAGTTCCCATAACTCTTGTAGTGACATAACTCCTTTCTGAACCCAGAAGCTTTGCAAGTCCAAAATCCGAAAGCTTAGCATTCCAATGCTTGTCCAGAAGGATGTTGCTTGACTTGACATCACGGTGAACCACTTTTGGTTCAAGCCCCTCATGCAAATACATTAACCTACATGAGGGTAGAATATTAGGTAATTAAACAAGTAGAATGTCAGTTAAACTCAGTAGACCAACAAGAATAAGCTGACAGCACACATACCCTTTTGCTATTCCAAGTATGATTTTCATCCTGTCATCCCAGGTGAGAGGGCTCAGGGGCCCAACATCCCCGTGAAGCCACTGTTCTAAGTTCCCGTTATCAACATATTCATATACAAGCATCCTAACAAGAACCATCTGTTAGTATTATATCAACCAAATAAGCTAACAAATGGTCTGCACACACCCGGCATACCTCTGATTACCCTCGGCACAGAATCCTAGAAGGCGCACAAGGTTCTTGTGTCGCACACGCCCGATTGCTTCAACCTCAACCTTGAATTCCTTCTCTGCTTGCCCCCTAATAACAAGTCAAAGGGTACAAAGTTTATAAACTTTACCAACACGCTGAAGAAAGTTGGTCATGTCAAATTTCCACAGAATGCAGTCATCTTGTTAAACTATGCCACTCAAAAACCAACTCAAGCTACTATCAAGTGAAGTGTCAGTGACAAGTTTCTCCATTTGATATGCAAAATGAAATCCTCCTGCTGAAGGTGACATCTAAATTCAGCATTGGCGAGCTTCGTACTTGAACAATCAGTAGCCATGTGCAATCAGCACAATGGCAAGCATTTTAAAATTCAGCACTAACGTGCCACTGAAAGTACAGAGTACTCCTAAACTAATCAGCTAAGCTGCAACTTCGGATAGTCAGATGCGAATGCCAATTGAATGCAAGTTTGCGGTCCATGAAGTTAACATCTACTGGAAGCTGGTTCGGTACCTGTTGTTTAGCAAGTTCTTGACGGCGACCTGTGTGCCGTTCTCGAGCACGCCACGGTACACGATCCCGTACCCGCCCTCACCGATCACGTTCCCGTCGGCGAACATCTCGGTCGCCGTCTCCAGCTCCTTGAGCGTGTACCAGTGGCCCCACCCCAGATGGGACACCTCCGGCACCGCCGGTGGCGCGTGGTCCGCGGCGCCGCCTCGCCCACCGCGGCTCTCGCCGTTGCCGCGCGGCGAAGGCCCGTCGCTCCGGTGGCTGGGGGTGCTGCTGCTGCTCCGGGTACGTGATGTGGTGCTCCTTGCCGGTCACGATCTGCTCGGAGACCGGTGGCGTGGGGAGCTGGAGCACCTGCGCGAGCGGCGTCTTCGCTGGGGCGGCGGCAGCGGCGGCGGCGGCGTGGGGGGACTTCTTGGATGTCCTTGGGCGCCTTGACGTTGGCGGGATTCTTGGGAGGCGCGGTGGTTGGGAGCACCTCGGCGGGGTTGGGCGGCCGCTGGCGCCGGCGCCGTCGGAAGGCGAGGAGGCAGAGGACGGAGATGAGGACGAGCAGTAGCACGAAGGCGGCCCCGACGCCGATGCCGACGAGCACCCACATGCGGAGCCCGAACACCAGCGTGCTCTGGGACAGCTGCGTGTCCGACATGGGAGCAGCTGGCGGAGCGCGAGACGCCAGGGCGACGACGCCTTGGATGGAGCTTGTTGCGAATTGCCGGATCTTCCTCCTCGTGGCGGAATTAGGTGGCGAAGCTCGGATTCCACGGCTCAAAACAGCATTGCCTGAACTGAAACTGGGGGCAAGCAAAGCCAAAGCCAAAGCACGGTGGATTTTGCGAAGAATCGGGCGGTAAAGATTGGGCTCGGCTGATGGAATGGAACAGTGTGGCAAATGCCGCAGCTCTGTGCACAGTATCTGAATTTGGGTGGGCAATCGGGTGGTAAAGGAAGGGAAGAGGGGCTGTTGTTGGTGACAATGTGGTTGTGGTTGTAAAGATTGGACTTGTTTGGGGGAAAAGTGATGGTTTGGTGTGATGAAAATTTTGGATTCTGGTTGTGACTGGAGACCAGAGATGGTGTAGCTGGTGGGCGGCTGGCGTGATGAGGATGGATCCCAGGGGCCGGGCAGGCAAAACGAAGAACACTGGAGAACTGTTGATGTACTGTACTACAGTAGCAGAGATGTGGCGGAGCGAGAGAGTGACTTCTCTTCTCTCTCGGAGAGGAATCAGACGAGGAGTCGAGAGGAGGAATGGAGGGAGAGTAATGCGCAGTAATGAGGGTGCCGCTCCTCTGCATGCATGGCAATGGCATGGATGGAGGTGGAAGAGAAAGCCAGCAAGCAAAGAGGAGAAGAGAATAATAATAATTCGAAGGAAGAAGAATTGGGCATCTGAATGATCTTTTTCTTGGAGATGATGAGGTGGACGGAATACAGTCAGGAGCGCGTAGTACTGATAGTCTACTGGAGGAGCTGGCATGAGGTAGGGAGAGCATGTTGCATGTTTTCTATTTTTTTCTTCTTTCAAATGTCAAATGTGTTGTGTTGTTTTGCAGGTGTTATTGTGCTAGAGGTCCCCCAGCTAACAATCATCGTGCAATTAGCTGTCCGTGTCAGTGGAATAGATGCTTGCAACAATAAACATACAAAGGACATGTTCGTAAGGAAGAGATTTACTGCTACTTGGTCCGAATCTCACGTGTTTTTTTTTTCAGGTCTTAGGTTGAGAGAAATCCCTATAAAAAGATAAGGCCATGTTTGAATCCAGTTTTTTTATAAAGGAAAATTTTTATTAATTCACGATCATTACATTGAGAAGATACAATAAAAATGAATTGTCTTCCGCCATCTGCCAAAGCACACAACCAAAAAAGAAGAAAGTCGATACTCTAATGACCATCAATTCTAAGACTAGATCGTCACCCATGAGCTGGAAAAAACGTCGTAGCCACTTGCATCAATTGTTGTGATGCCTTGAACACCAAAGCCTGTGCGAAGGGCTTTTGGAGAATAACTCAGGTCGCGAGCCAATGGATTACGAAAAGATACTTGCAAGGGAGAGTAAACAGTTTTTTTCTCAAAAACTAAATCATTTCTACATAACCACATATTGACCAACAAGTAGCTGTTGCACCCAACATAATTATAGGTTTGAAATCCTCCTGAAAACCTCAAAGCCAACCCTTAAAGAGACGAGGAATGCCTGGGAGAGCTTCAACGCAACATGCAACCCCAAATTACTTGTGAAAAAAAGCGCGAAGGGCTTTTTGCGGTTTGTCAAGCCAAATTTATTTTTCTCTATTCTAAATTATAAGTCACTTTGATATTTTTGGTACATCAATTTTGCCATATATCTGAATATAAGATGTCATATCTAGATACATAGTAAAATGAATGTACGAAAAAAAAAAAAACAAAACTTATAATTCAAAAGAGAGAAAGTAGCTAATTAATAGTTAGCTCTAGCTAATATTATATGAGCTATTAGCTAGCTAAATATTAGTAGAAAATGAATCCAGGACCTCCATTATTTTCTAATAGTTAGCTAGCAAATAGCTCATGCATATTTAATGAAATAGATTGGCATTTGCTCGTCATTAGTGACTATTCTCTCCTACTTTTTCATGTCGGTCATATCTAGCTAGCTAAATAGCTAACCATTGCGGACACCCTTAGCTAGCTAACTATTAGCTACTTATTAGCCGGAGGACTTTAGATACACAACTAATGAAAATGCTATTAAGATGACTATTTGTTATTATTTAATTTGGTGAACCTAGCAAGGTAGTTATTTATTATTATTATATATATGTAAACATCCAGCTAACAGTTAGTAATTTTATTAGCTGCGCACATGATCTAAATAATGAATGGTCCTAGTCTCTTAGGCATGATATTTGACATATTGTCAGTTCCAGCGTTCAGGTTGATTTATTTTGCTATTCTTTCATGATATGATATGAGTACTTTTGTGCCCATTTGCAGGACCATTTAGCACCATTTGCTGGCCAACTCATGTGATCGGAGTTGCTCAATAAGCATCTAGGTCAATGGTGTGTCCGCCTCCTGTTATTTTTTTTTTTTAGAGAAAAGGTCTCTTCCACTTTTGTATATTACCAAAAGCACAAACGTTTACAGCACTGTGTAACGTCGTGCCCGCCAATTCAAACTCAAAGTCTAAAGACTGTAACCAAGCTAAAGCTCAGGAACAACTGAAACAGACAACTCATGCTAAACCAAAATGTCCAAGGCCAAGCATAACATCCAGTTGAACTGACCCTGATGACGAGCTGGTTGTCCCCGGTGTCCACTGTAGTTGTGGCGGCAAGCTTGACCTGGCTTCCAGCTATTGTGTGAACTCCTCCACTTGCCTTCCAGCATCCACCTTGAACAGGAGACACCATCTTTTGATCATCCTTGACACTCGCAGCATCAAACTTTTCATCCCTGTCCAAACCACACTCTGAAAGCACATCTCATTTCTTAGTTTCCATAAGGACCACAACACATCAGAAGTAACAACTTTAACAACTACATGTCGCTTATGCACTATCCACAGCCTAACAATGGATTCGAAATTCTCAACAATATTCAAGTCTAAGATCTCGCTCACTATATTCCAGATATATTTAGCCACAAAGCCATCGAAGAACAAGTGCATAATTGATTCATTTTAGCACAAAATAGACAAGAAGGATCACTAGCAGTTCTTCTTTTTGCTGAATTATCTGTTGTAAGTAATCTATTATTTGACAGCAGACACACCCTATGGGGAACTACTAGCTTCCAAACTGAACTTACAAACACAGGGATAACACCCCTGTGATTAATCACAACATATAAGGATTGTACCGAATATTTGCCTGTAGAGGTATAATTCCATAGAATGTGATCATCTTCATAAGTAAGTTATAGATTCCATAATGCTACTCCTGTTAACTATTTGGAAATCTCGGACCGGATGTCTTTAATGCAATTTGGAGAACGAAAATATAGTCTATATACTCAATTCAATAACTGAAATTGAAATATACGTAACATGCAACCACATTTCCAAGTACATTCAGGAACCTCTTTATATATGCGCTGGAGCGTGTTTTATTTGTCTCTTTCGAGTTGTGGGGATCAACATGAGCATTGTTTCTTTATTCACGCTTGCTATTTCAGCAGGCACCAGAGATCGATAATTGGTTTCTTCAGGAAATGGACAGTCACTACGGCACTATATATATGTAGTGTAGAATATGTCAATAGCAAAATTGTTGAACATACAAGTGATCTATTAATGTGCCTACACGTGATGTGGACATTTATAAAGAGCAAACTTAGTAGTACAATATTATTATTGGAGGTGTCCCTAGAGAAAAAGAAAACACGTTCTTTTCAGGTCTAGAATTTGCGTATTAAATATTGTCGATGGCTACCCAACTAAGCTACATGATTGGTTATTACAAGCAACTACGAAGTTTAGCTGTTTAATAAGCACTGTAGATAACAGATCGAGAAGGATTAGAGAGGCAGTACAATGCCGTATGGTGCGTCGCTTGCTTTGGAAGCGAGGGATGGAAACGAATCGTGGTTAACTACCATCCACGCGTGTGGTAACAAGGTGGTGGGGCATGCCCATCATCCGATAATCAAACTTCCGCTGGATTTGCACTGCAGGCCGGGATTTACATTGTTTATATATGGTGGTTGGAACGGCAGTTGTCTCATCTCTTCACTTCACCCACATCTTGCCAACTTCATTGTTTTTACTACTAACTAATATTGATGAATTCCATCCACATTACTCTAGCATTAAGCAATCTCTAGCATTACTAGCTTGTAAAAACCCCGGGATCTACTATATCCTCTGTCCAAAATTATAATATGTTTTGGCATTTTTGGATCCATAGCATTTGTTGTGTATCTAGACATATATAGCATATATCTAGGCGCGTAGCAAGACCTATGAATTAAAAAACCAAAACATCTTATCTTATACTTTGAAAGAGAGGGAGTACTAAGCAGTTTCTAGTTGTAGGTGAATTGAGTTCCATCCAAATTACTTTAGCATTACTACTCCCTCCGTGTGTGTGTGTGTGTGTGTGTGTGTGTGTCATGTTATCACATCTTATAATTTGAAACAGAGAGAGTAGCTTGTAAAAACAAAGTCAACCTATTAGATCCGGTGGTTATGTGACCTCTTTGCATTTTTTATATCATGTTATCACTTTCGTGGCATGAAAATTATTGACTAGAACGATGGTGAAATGACAACAACATAATCCACAGTATCTTCCATTACTTTCAGTTTACATAGTTATCACAAGATGCTGGCCTGGTGGAGTTATATTTATAGATTAAACAAACACATATATAGAGTTCACATTTTTCTAGTATGTCAAGACGGCTTCATCAATCTTAAAATTTATCAGGACACCTGAAGCTCTATGTTCTAGATATTAAATTAAAACAGAAAATATAGAAAGAAATTTCAGAAGTAACGTCATTCAGTGCTTGGGAACTTCCTCTTCATCTGTGAAAAAATGCCTCCATCCATCACGTCGGCAGTGTACTCGTCGGTAGTATGGAAATTAATCATTGTGCATCGTGATCCGATTAGAATGGTTGGCAACCACTAAAATATAGGAGTTTTTATATGTATACATATGTGGTCTATCTCATATATGCGCTCTGTCCATGTAGCGTTAGGTGGGAGAAAAGAAGCTAATTATTGGTCATATCGTCTTCTGCTTACGTCGATGACACAATCGATTATATACCTCCCTAGCTATTTGTCCTTGTCTAAGAAAACAATGGAGTAAAAATATCTAGAACCGACACTATGCGTACGACAGAAGGAAAACTGACCAAGTAAAGCCCAATTTTTGAAAACAAGAATGACTCCAACCTAGTTGGTAAAAATAGATGGCTAAATCATCTCTAAAATAGACAACTCTGTAAAAAAAAAAAAAGGCGAGGCTGTTAGGTTGTGCTGGACCTGTTGCAGCAGGATTGCTTCATCTAGAAACGGACCGCTGATGGGAAGTACTTATAGCTTCCTCGGCTTACCGGCCATTCTTTTATGGTGCCATTCAAATGCGGGGCTAGTCAGCTTTGGCGTACGAAGGCGCCAGCACATCTGGCTGAACTAAGGAGGAGGCATGGTTTGCAAGATAACGATGAATGTGCCATGTGTGACCAGGAGCCTGAGAGCACGGACCATCTATTCTTAGGCTCCGTTTTGCAAGAGAAGTTTGATTTCAATTGCTTCACCCGGTTGGGCTTGCTGCTATGGTGTCTGTTAGGTCTCAAGACCTGCCCTCTTGGTGGCTACGCCAACGAACACAACCGCAGCGGGGGAGGTCGGGGCAAACTTTGACACGGCTTTGCTGCTACTACTCACTTGGATGATATGGAAGGAAAGAAACAACATAACGTTCCGCGGTTGGTGCACACATTCTGTATCGACGGATCATGCATGAAGCTAAAGCTTGGGTGGAGGCGGGCTTCTCCACTCTAGTGAGCGTGTTGCCGCTATGGTCGCAAAATCTAGTTTCAGTGTAATTAACTAGCAAGATATAGTAGCTAGGGTGTCCTTGTTGCAGGGCTCCCCGCTTTCGCAAAATTCAATTGGTTCGAACTTTCCTCTTAATAAAAAACGGACCCGATCGCAAAAAAAAGATGAATAACAACACCTAAGAAAATTCGAGCTAGAAAAACCGCATTTTTTATACAAAATCGTATTAATCATCCAATCAAACCAAGAATAATTGTTGGGACGGGTTCATCAAATTAAGGATTAGCTCACTGGCACGGATCGTTTAAACAGTATGGCAAATTTAAATTTGTAGAAAAATGTATCTATTTCCTTCCATGAGTAGTCGACACGCTGCTGCTACTACTCAGTTGGATGATATGGAAGGAAAGAAACAACAGAATGTTCCATAGGAACGCGATCGGTGCACACATTCTGTATCGACGGATCGTGCATGAAGCTAAAGCTTGGGTGGAGGCGGGCTTCTCCACTCTAGCGGTAGCGTTGCCGCTATGGTCGCAAAATCTAGTTTCAATGTAATTAACTAGCAAGATCTAGTAGCTAGGGTGTCCTTGTTACAGGGCTCCTCGCTTTTCGCAAAAATTGTATTGGTTCGAACCTTCCTCTTAATAAAATACGGACCCGATCGTGAAAAAAAAGATGAATAACAACACTTAAGAAAATTTGAGCTAGAAAACCGCATTTTTTATACAAAATCATATTAATCATCAATCCAACCCAAGAAGAATTGTTGGACGGGTTCATCAAATTAAGGATTAGCTCACTGGCACGGATCGTTTTAAACAGTATGGCAAATTTAAATTTGTAGAAAAAAAATCGTATCTATTTCCTTCCATGAGTAGTCTATCTGGTATACATCCGGATGAAATAAGTCAACAATTTTTTTTTTTTTTTTTTTTTTGATTGACATAAAAGATTTTTGGAACATCATAATAACACCAAAAACAAAATTCCTGTAATAACCAACTGATGTGTTTGGTTGATGAACATGTTATCGTTTGGTGTAGTTGAGTTCTGGGAACCTAGTTGGTTTTGTTGAAACTTGAGCAAGTTGTGCCTTAGGTCTGTTACAACGAGGGCTTATGGGAAGCAAGTGGTGGTTCATTTGTGCTTTTCTAGATATGGCTTGTGGCCATTCTCCAAAAAAAAACTATCTGTACTATCTCGAATGGTTGTATTTCGGTTGCTGATAATGAAAATGGGAAACCCGGTTGGAAAGAAAAAAAAAACAACTGATGTAGCTTTGTTTCCTAGAAGAGAGTAATGAATCTCTTCTGAGCCCAAAAGCACCTTATATGGACTTCGATTATTTCCAGCCCAAAGAGTCGATGGCCTCTTGTAGGCCAGTTTCACCCAATGGCCGGACCGGAGGGACAACAACTGGGCCCTGATCAAAGCGGTCCATGTCCATGGTTGCACCGAAGTGCCTGGAGGATGTCTTGGTTGGGGACTTTGGGAGACTGAGAAGATCATGTTCCCTACTGATTGTCTCTATTTTCTTTTCCTCCACGTGTCTCGCCGTGATCAGGTTTGGGAAAAATCGTGCCAAAATCTAGAGCTAAATAAAGAGACGCGCTAAATCGTGCTAAATAAAGAGCCAAAATCTAGAGCAATACGAGCAAACAATCTCTTTATATACTGATAACCCATATCAGTCTAGCTATAGGGCTATTAGTGTTGTGTTTGATGGGTTCCTCAAGATGGAGTGGGGCGCTCGTGAGCACCTTGTTGCTGTACCTGTACTCCACGTCGCGGTCCTTGTGAGAGAGTCTGAGACCGAGCACCGGTCGAGGAGAGGACACCGCAGATCAGACGAAGCGAGCACCTGAAACTGAAAGTGAGCAGAGCAGAGGCGAGCATCCAGCAGCGCCACACCGCACACCTCGTTTCGCATGGCGTGGTCAGAGGCACAGAGCTCCTTGATTGCACTGCGGTTCGCAGTATGTTGAGTAGAGAGCCCCATCTGACGCATTGACGCTGATCTGAGAGCTAGCAGCCTGAGCCGCCTGACCCAGCACCAGGTAGTGGCCGCGAGTGTTATTCTACAGGAAATGACTCGGTGTTTGATAAATGTTTCTCTAGCTTGCCCAATGTACCACCAAGTTTTCACCAGTTGTTTGGACAAATGAAGCGTTGGTTTAGTTCCAAACACATAGGGTTGTTTGTCGGTTCCAAATCATATATAGTTTGCCACGGCCAACCTTAGACAAGTGTAGCCCGCACAAAAGGTATCATTCGAAAATTTAGAGTCATAATTTTACCAAAAGCAGTCTGTGGACGTTGCAGAGATGAAGGGTTGCTGAGCTGTGTGACTGTGTCCCCACTGTGCTCAATAAAAAAAAAAAAGGCAAACTTCTTACAATACAACTTTTTTTTTGTTGTCTAAAAAATATATCTTTGCTTAACAAATAGAGATGGAGTGGATGGTGGAGCAGTTTACTATTTGTTGAACATGAAAAAAAAAATAGTTTCTCTCCATATCAGGTTTGTGAATTCATTGCATTATTCATGTTGAACATTGTCAGGGCGACACGTGGCCTGGCGGCGCCCGGCGGCGGCGCGCTGGCGTTGGGACGGCGACGGCGGCTGGGAGAGAGAGGAAGGAAATAGATTTTCTTTATTGCTTGTTGACCTGAAAGACATGACCCCTTACTTTTATAGCCCGGCTAGTGGAACTTGTGAACCAAACAATCTCTCTAAAGGTTTTCTTATATGATTGGAGTCATATTTATTTTTTCCTAATAAGGGTCTTCCTTATAGATTAGAATATCCCCTTGCACACCAAAATTTCTAAGATAATCCTAACCAAACTCTTTTCTTTATTTCCTAATTAATTACCGCTAAATCCGCGGAAGGGAGGGAGGGAGGTGGCGGCGCGCGCGGTGGGGTGGCGCGCTGCCCCGCCCTTCGGGCCTCGTGGGCATGTCATCCTGGGCCCCTATCTCCTGTCACATGATAAACATGTAGATAACTAGATATCTTATTTGCATATATAATATATGTACTGATAGATCAGAAGGATTCCACTTTTTATAACAAGTGTTGACTCCATTCATGTTGGGCTTCTTATCTTATCTTATTTCTATGTATTCTTCGAATGCTACGTATATGCGTATATGAAAATTGTATTAAAATATACCATTTTTTTAATGAGAGATACTATAATATTAAAGGTCTATTATGGTCTTAAAATTTTCTTGGCGATTGTCATAAGTTTCCCTACGAGTGTGCATGCCCGACAGTTTTTTTTTTTTTTTTTATGTTGGGTTTCCACTTTTTTTGTCGGATGAATGCACAGGATAAAAGGAATCAACCAGGATAAAAGCAATCTCCCCGTGTCTGCATTACCAACAGAGAACTTGTTTTTTGACGATGAACCAACAGAAAAAAATAGAATTTAGCCGTTGAGTTTGCCATCTCGGGTCAGTGGCGGAGCTGGGGGCATGGCCCCCTAATATTGCACAATAAAAATTAAATTACTTATAATTTATAATTGTTTCTTTCTAATAACATTGAGCTTGGCTTAGAAAATTTCCTCTGAGCTAATCCTTTGTTTCGTGATAGCAAGTTGCTTGTTTCTTTTCCTAGTTTTAGATTTCCTTTTTATAGCGTCGAGATAAATAGCTACTAATATATTGATGAGAAGCATAAAAAAATATTGTTCTTGTTCTCGTTTGTTCTTAGCAGCCGTGACCAAGTTTATCGGATTGACTTTCCGGCTCACATAATTTAATAGTTTTTATTTATATTAAGAGTGAGATTATATAAAATTCTTGTCTTATAATATACCTATTAATATCTTCTAGATAATATAATAATATAAAACACAACTAGGTTATATAAATCATCGTCACTAAAATACCGAGTTGGTTCTCAAGACTTACAAAGTCACCCTAGGCGTCTTACGTTAACGGGATCACCAAAAAAAAAAAATACCTAAAAAGATACATATAAGAAATTGCTAGCATCCGTTGATATCATTAAACTAACCCGGATAGTCACCATAAGAAACCTAACGAGTTGAGTTGCACTTAGTTTTTTACATGTTGCTTTTGGCCGGCCCCCTTAAGTATAATTTCTGCCTCCGCCATTGTCTCGTGTATTTCCTATCATACACCGTCGGAAAAGTATTTTCCTATCGGGGATTTCGTATTTTTCTATCATTTGTTTTCACAAACAGGGCTTTTCTAGTTTCTCTAGTAGTGAAAGAAAATCAGAACGTCTTACATATTTAGAAGGAATGGTGTATCTTGTGAGCAGGTGTGTAAGAGCAAAAGCTCTTTGGAGTTGCTCTTATGGCCCCGCTTGTATAATTAGTGATAGGACTTTTCGGAAAAAGTCTCTCAAGAAGTCAAAAAAGCCCTAATGTGATTTTTTTTTTTTTTTGAGATTACATAGTACAACGCAGATGCTCAACAACACGCACATTCGCCCCTATGAACACACGTATGCAAACTCTACCCTTATGAGCACCTTCGAAGGGTGAGCCGGCAATCTTGAAGTTCACGAAGTCACCACGAGACGCCTCATTGTCAGCGGGGACGTCGCCTACCACTTAATGCGCGGCCAGCCGGAAAATCCTGAAATAAATCTGAGGATAATGTGTCGCACCCGAGGATTTGAACCACGGGTGGGAACCCCCAACCAATAGCCTTTGCCATTGCTGTGAGAGCCCTAATGTGAATTAAGGAAAAAGTCCCAAAAAAACATGTTATCATGTTTAGTTTTCAAAGGACTTTTAGAGACTTTTTAAGTCCCAACACACAAAAAAGTCTAGAACCAAACCTATTGTGACCAGTAGTCAAAATAAATGATACAGTGTCCTAATCACGAAAATCAAATTACAAATGCGTGCAACGAGTCAATTTCATCCTGCCTCCTTGATTTTGATGTACCATGAATGACTCCATGTACGGAGCTTGTGTTGTATGTCGTGACAGTCGTGCCACACACATGCATTTTCCAGCAGCTGCAAAAGTGGACCGGAGGAGACTACGTACTACTGTAGATGGTAGACGCGTGTATAGATGTACATCGGGCCGGGCGGCACGGCACGGGCGGGCCACTACAGGCCACGGGCCGACCGGGCGGGCCACCACCGTGCTATCGGTCGAGGGTGTAGCCGCGACACGGCCTTCTAGCCGTCGGGCCGCCCGAACCCGAGCGTGCGGCCGGCTGGCCCGGGAGCCGGGAGCGACTCAAGGCGTTCTGGACATGGCCGGCGTCAAGGACCGCTCAAGGTGGTCATCGTCGAGGACCCCGGGCCCGCTGGTTGGCCGCCGATGTTTTGTGGCCCCTACATTGGCCGCCGCCCGAGGGAGGGCCCGAAGCGGCGATGGGGAGTCGGGACGGGGAGTAGAGTCGGGATTGGGGAGTAGAGTAGAGGAGTAAAGTTAGGGTTTGAGGGAGAAAAGTCAGGTGGCTGGGCCAAAATGTGCACTTGATGTCAATTTTGGCGGGCCAACACCGGGCCACCTTCTCCACCGGGCCGGACCGATCTCGTGCTTGGCGGGCGGCGGCGGCCCATGGCCCGGTCCGCCAGCGGGCGTGCCGCCCATGGCCCGCACATGCAGGGGCCCTACCGTGCCACGGACCTAAAAAGGCGGGCCCGACCGGAGCGAAATTAGCGGGCCAAATGTACAACTTTAGACGCGTGTGCTGTTTTGGACCGTTGAGTCCCCTCCTCCTGGAGAGTGGAGAATGGTGGGCACGTACGTACGTACGCTGGCGCGCATGCACTCGTGAACATACGCACAATGCCGGCCCTATATAGGGGGTGCAGGTTGGGCACCGGCCGAGGGCCCATGCTAAGTGGGGGCCCGATCCCTGCAATACGTATACCCATGCAAGCTTGGCCCAAAAAAATATCACAACAAGAAGCGTTTCCTATCCCAGCCCAAGAAAGAATACGATGCGAGCAGCCGAGCGTGGCGTTTCCTATTCGCTGCGCCTACCACAGATCGAGCAGCCGCCAGCCGCGTGTGACTTCCTCCTCTGTCGACTCGACTAGGCATCGTGATCCACTGATTTGCCGATTGCAATCGCGCCACCGCCGTCCACTGACGCCGGCCGAAGGTATTTCCATCTATTCCTAATTCCTACTGTTCTTTCTTCCTTGCTACAGCCTGCAGTTGAGTAATCCAGTTCTTGTTTTTCTAATCTAGGTGTTCGAATTTTAGGATGCCGCCCAAAAACATTTGTCGGGGCTGAGAAACGAAAAAGAAAAACACAAGAAGAGTTGTTTTTGCATCACGAAATGGCGGGCGTAAAATCTTTTCATGAGAAGCGATGGATATATATCCTTTTTCAAGGTAATCATATTAGTTCTGCAAGTACAAGTACAAATGTTTGGATTTTTTTTTTTTGTGTATATATTGTTTCTCAATAATTATCAGACATGCTATAGTATAATATATTTTTATGACCGCGGCGTTGCTTGGCGTTTTCCATATTACAATATATTATAAGATATACTGATAGTCTAAAGTGGCCTTCGCTCTGTCTTCGCCCTGGGTCCTCAAAAACATAGCGCCGGCACTGCATACGCAGTCCCCGATCAGACGCGATGACCGATCGACCCAGCGCTCCTGAAGCCGCGCAGCGCAGGCAGCAGATGCAGCGCACCGCATCGAACAGGACTGCGGTTCAGAGGCAGCCCAGCAGGCAACTACCGCGGCGGCCGCAGGCGAAGCGACGACCGTCAAAGGCAAGGCAATGGCAAGGAGGGGGGCCGGCCGGGACGCTTTGCTTTGCTTTCCGCGGCCCCTCGCGACGACACGACAGCCAGGCTGCGCCTGCTGAGTGAGTGACAGGCGACGCAACGCCTCTGCCGGCCCAAAACGGAGGCGGCACGCCCGCTGCCTGTTCAATTCCGCCGTGCCCGCGATGGCATGCCACGGTCCACCACGCCGCTCGCTCGCGGCTTTTCTCCGCTCCGGGCGCGACGGGACGGGGCTCCTCCTCGCCTAGTCGCCGCCTCGGTCCACCACCACGCCACGCCGCGCCGCGGGTCTCCGCTGCTTGCCTCCCGGAGTCCCTCCCGGGTCGCCCGCCTCCTGGAGCGCTCTAGCAGAGACAGAGGCAAAGGCAGAGCAGAGGTCTGGCCTCTAGTGCCTGATCCTGATCGGCGCGCTGCGCAGACGTACGCGTGCGGTACAGCGGGTCTGACGGTGATCGGCGATTTGATGGCCAAGTTGATGCCGCGACCGACCGTGATGTGAGAGCCACCAGGAGCCGGCGCGGCCCCGAGTGTTTTGTGTTTATATTATTCCGTGCCACGACACGACAGAACTCGCGCGCTGGACGGCACCGCTAGGATAGCTGCCTCACAAACCAAACTCGCCGGCTAGCAGGCTTGCAGTCAAAGGTTCACAGGCTCACAGGCCCTGGCTACAACTGTAGGAGTATCGATCAGAACACCATTTCCTCTCGCTCGTACTACGTCCACCAGAGCAAAGCTCCGGCCGGTGGATAGATGCCCTGGCCGGCGTCGTTCTATTTATGCAACGCCAGCCTTGCCAGGCGTCTTTAAAATCTCCCAGACCATCCAGTAGTCTACAGTAGGGTGGACGTGGACCGGCTGGGCTGCGTCACTGCAACAAGGCCAGAGGGGGTACTACCAGTGAGTGCAAGCGTACCAACAGCTGGAGTAATCCCCAGAGGTTATTTATCTGCACCAGGCATGCACACCAGCAGAAGCCCAACGTTTTCCGGGCCGTCCATGCATGCACATGCAGGCCCGGCCCCGGCCCCGGCCCCGTGCATGCGCCAGTGCCATGCATGTGACGTGAAAGCTCCAGGCCGGCCTCAGCACACCAGTCCATCACGAGCGCGAGACCACGACCACGACGCTGCAGGCAGCAACGCGTGCAGCGAAACCACTGTCGGCGGTCCACTAGACTAGTGCATGGGATTGGATTGCTCCATGTCGTCGTCGACTACTCGATCGATGTTGGCTTCTAAAAGTCTGCAGTGCCACTGGCTGTCACGACTAGTAATAATAAAACCATGTGGCGCACGCCTCGGCCTGATGGGTACGCGGGTTCCAGCAGTTTGATCACTGCACGGGCACGCTTGTTCACACCGTGGTCGGCATACACGGACACATATGCTTATCCTAACGCTGTTTCGTTATAGCTTGTTTCTATATAAACAAACGACAGTCCAAATTAATACTACTCCAGTAGCAGCAGCAGTATCCAATCCAAGTTGGCTACTGCTGAATTTGTCCTAGCTTTTTAAAGGGTTTTAAAAGGTCTACATCATGATTAAATAATACAGTAGTACGTGTGGTTCGAAGTTGGGCTCACACATATGTCGTCCCTGTACAAAACTTCTATATCTTTTGCTAAAAGAACGAGTGCTCTCGCTCGAGAGGGTGTATATTTTAGTATGGATATAGCATTTCTCTTAGATTATCAATAAAAGCTAGTTTAGCAGGGTTTCCTGCCCTCCCTTATCTAGTCTAGTTCCTTTTAAAAAAATAGTTTCTCTAATAGCACTCAAACTATTTGGGAAAAATATATCAAAAAAATAGCTTAATTATTTTTTTAAATTCTCACGGATGAATGGGACCAGCGCCCACGGTGTTATGCTGAATTTCACCACATGTGTGGGGAGATGTTAGCACAAAAAGTGTTGTTGGAAACAAAGAAAAACACCCCCACCACCACCACCCACACATACGCACCAAAAAGAAAAGGTCCACTCGCGTTTGTTTGCTAGAGATTGCATTCTTGGTGAGAGTTTGCTTTGAGAGAGAATAGGTTTGTTGCAGATTTGCTCTCATTACTCTTGGTAAGTACGATTTCGATGCAGCTTTGCGGCGACAATTTTATCATCGAACTACTCAATCGAAGATTGTGAGATTCTATAGAGGTGATTTCGAAGGGGTTTGTTGGGTTCATCATCGTCGGATGAGGTTCTCTGCAGTGATTTGTGTGCAATTCAAATTAAATTCCATGCCAACCCAACCAAAGACACATGGACACACGAAGCCGCCCAAGACACATGGGTTGAGGTAAATTTCACACCAATCTATCTAACCCACATGAATTGATGTGAATACATAGGCGCATCAAATAACATATCCTTGCGTGGCTTTAGTTTGCGGGGTGGCGTAGGATTCTTAACGTGTGAATTGCAGCACTACATGTAAATTTCACACCAAGCCAGCTGGTTCAGTAAAAAAAACCCAAGGGAGGTTGGATTCGCTCGTCATGCGTCCGACTCTATCTAATCCAGCTGGTTCAGAAAAAACAAACCCAAGGGAGAAAACACAAAGAAAATAATAAAAAAATAAAAGAGAGATGCAAGGATAAGATTAGCATCACGGCACACTCTTCTACCATCGTGCAGCGGTACGTACGAGTACGGCCACCAATCCAAGTCCAAGCTGGCCCGGCCGGCCGATGATTCCGTACGTCGAGCGCGAGCCCCCGGCCCCCGGCCCACGCCGAGCACGATGCGGTCAAAACTCGAAGCACCCGCGCCAGCTGTCCCGCACGTGTGCCACGGCTCTTCCTCCAATCCAACGCACCCCACGAGCGGAGAGAGAGAGAGAGAGCCTGACCCCGCGCGCTGCCCGGTTGACCGGGGACAACCCGAGCCCCACTCATAGGCACCCCCCCGGGCCCATACCTGCCCCGTGGGCCCACACGCCAGGGACTCGCTCCCGTCCCGCACGCCCGGGCACGCGACCTCCCGTCGACACGTTGCGCCCCGGGTGAGGAGCCTGGGCCCCCGTGGCGGCGTCCGACGTGTCGGCATCGGTCGGCGAGGACGGAAGACCGACGTCGTCGTCGGGTGGGTGGCGTTCGTGGGAGTCCCACGGTGGGACCCTGCAGGAATATTTGTGGCCAGAGGTGTAGAGGACCGTAGCTAGGCTACCCTTCCCTCGTCCAGCGAGCGAGCGAGAAGGAAGCCGGACGCCAGGCTTCCACTTCCACCGGACCACCGGCAATCGGGCGGGCGGGCTTGCTCTCCGTCGCCGGGGCACGTGGACGCGTCCGTCCGGCGAAGTCCCGGGGAGCGGGGTGGGTCGGTTTGACCGGAGGGGTCCCATGCCGTGCCGTGCCCTGGCGCCCGGCGGACGGATGGGCGGCCCGGATTGGGCGCGGCTGCCGACACACGCGCGAAACCCACGCCCGTGCGGCTGTCCGGTCCGGGCAGAGCTGAGCTGCTGACGAGGAACAGCGAGCGCGTCGGAATCCGCGGACGGGAGGACGATGGGCGCGGACGTTGCCATTTGGATAATCTTGGGCACCGCAAGGACGGACACAGTCGTACTAGTAACAGACGGCTCTGACAACCGTTATTTATACGGAGATGCCGTGGGAGACATTCACTGCGCTGCGTGCTTGCTCGATTGGTGCGTTGAACCTGCAATGTAGGGTAGCTTGGTCAAACACAAAACAGGATCCCCGTCTTGTGTTGCACGATCCTCGGCCACCGAAATACAGCTGTAGTACGTGTTTTACACTGTTGCGACTCAGCACACACAGTACAAACTAATATTACTGTACCATCATGCTCGGTGTGAAAAGTTTTGGGTTGAATTTCTTATAAGCGACTTACCGTTTTTATTTGATAATTAGTGTCCAATCATAGACTAATTAGGTTTAAAAGATTCGTCTCGTACTTTTTAGCCAAACTGTGCAATTAGTTTTTTTATTTACCTACGTTTAATACTCCAAAATACGATAAGATATTCGATGTGATGAAGAATCAGAAGCACTTTTTGGAGTTCTTGTACAACCAAGCTGAATACCCCCAAATGAGGGAAAAGGCTGAGGGAAACGGGTTGGAGCGGACAAATGGAAAACAAAATACTACTCACTCCATTAATAGTTACTACCATTTGTTGTACTCCTTACATACCAGTAGAAGCGAATTCGAATGGAGTACATATAAATGAAATATTGCAACTACAAAACCAAAACATCTTAGAATTTACAATATATACCGTGCACGTTTATGGATATGCTAAATTAAGTGCAAGTAAAGGTGCAAGGTGGTACTCCATTGTATAAAAATGCATACACTTTCTCCTAACATATTAGGGTTCTTTGCAAGAACTGAATTGGATATTGATATCAACTCAGTTTAGGTGTTGAAAAAAGGCCTACAATACCAAATCTGTTATTGTTTAGAGATATACATAAAAATTGACCCATCGCCTCTTCCTCTTCGTAGCTTCTTTGGAAGAATGAGCTTTGCGGAGATGGGGAAGTAGGAAGGAACTTGTCGAACATAGGGAAGAGGAAGAGCTTCTCGGGCTCAACGTAGAGACGCTAGTGATTGGCAAAAGGAAGACATTGGTGTTGTAGGTGGTGATTGGCAACGAGAGTCCTTAGGGCGGCGTCGGGTTTGGGCACACGCTCGGTGAGCGAGGAATTAGGGGTAGCGCTCGGGCGAGGCATCAAGGTTGGGTCTGACTTGCGGCGACAGAGGCATCGGGCGTGCCCCGAGGAAGGTGTCAGGAGTGGCAACCGGGGGGGGTGGTGTTGGGGGGTGTGCACCGCGAGAATGCATGGTGTCGGGGGGGCACGTACAAGGTGGGAGATCCCTAATGTTGAGGTAGCTTCCAATATATGAGGGAAGGTGTTGGGTTTTGGGGCCCGATGACAGAGGCATGAGGGGTCGATGAGCAACGCAGAGGGAAGCGAGCAACGGTGGTCCTCTTGTTCAAATTCTATTAATACAGAGCAGTGGGGCTATGTATCATAAGAAGCCACTTCTAGTCGTAGCTCAGTACCTAAATTAGAAATGCAACACCGAACATCCATTCCTTGAACGTCAAAATACGATAACTTAGGAAATCTGATTCCAATTCTCAATTCAAGGCTCCAATACGAACCCTGATTTGTAGCTCCTGCTGCTAGAGCTGCTCCTATAATATTCTGATGATTGAGTAGGAACTCAAATTCGTGTGTTATTGATGATTGGAGTAGTGAGTAGCAACTCAATTTCCTTCGTTAATCAGTCCACAGAACCATGCATGCATAAAATGTGCAGAAACTACTCCAGGGCACAATGTCGCTCCATCTACCATTACCAAATAGTTGTTGCCAGATCATTAATTGCCACTACATATCGATGGAGACCTCAATCGGAAATCAAAATCGAGGGAGTAGAGTAGTACACTAGCTCGTAGGCGCCCAGTGTGAAATGGACAGGTTTAAACGATGAACCGGCCGGGCAAGGCGGCGACCGACACTTTTCCATTGACTGAAGAAACAAATATCGGTGGAGTCATCTTGAGATGAATAGCAGCGGAGCAGCGCAAACCCTGCTACTGCAGTCCGAGATGAAATCGACGAGAGAGGACACTGCTGTGCACTGTGGTACACTGGTACATTTCAAGGAGTGTCCGATCCGCCATTTGCCATGGATCGGCATCTAACCTGTGATGTGTGTGGTGTTGAGTGGACAGTACCTAGCTAGCTGACCAGTGACCACTCTCTAGTAGTATAGGCGATGGGCCGGCGCCATCTTCGTGCGTGCCCAAACAGGCTAAGCCCGTAGGCTATCACCCTGTTTCCCGTCCTCTTCCTTGCTGTACGTGCTCTGTTTCTTTAGAACCACCCAAAGCAGCCGGTCGCGATCGTTTTCTAGTGCGCGAGGAGAAGAAGCCTTGTGGCCGGCTGTGGCGTTGCTAGCGAACAAGGAGCATGTGACTCTGCATGTGTGCCGTGTTACGCAGCTGGTGGCCGGGCAGGCAGACCCCGGCCGATGGATCGATCCCAGCTTGCATTGCGTCTCCGCGTGTGGCATGCGCAGCTGGGGAAAACTATGCATGCCGTGGCTGGCCGCAGATCGCGTTGCGTACTCTATCTACGTCCGTGTGGGTTGTAGTATTATTATTATTGCCTGCGAGATACGAGAAACCTGCAGGGGATGGCAACAAGCCTTCAAGTTTTTGCTCCATCATCATCGCCTGCGCTGTGCAAGAGCGTCGTCAGCGAGTAACAATAAAATCTCAACAAATATTCCCAGATTTGTGTGGCCCGCTGCGCTGTGGGCCCGGCCGTGTCAGGACCAGGTGGAGGAGGAGCTACATGTGTCGCCTCGGCCTCGCCCCGGCCCAGTCAATTGGGCCTGACTGACGGCCTCGGCCACAGCCAAGCCGGTTGTAAATAAAAACGCCGTCGCATTGGCGCCCGCACTGCTGCGCCCAATGGGCATTCGCCAAGACCCGGAGTCCCGACCGGTGGAGCCGCACGGCCGTCCATCGTCGGACTGGGACTGGGAGTGGCGGTCGCCATGGGCATGGACGACTCCCTTCCCGCCGCGGTAGAAGTGGTAATGGCGTCCGTAATGGTACTCCCAAGGATTCCCACTCCCAGCTCCGGTAGGATCGAGCAGTGCAGTGACCCCACCACGCACACGTGCTGGCCACCTCCCGCCTACTTATACCCGGCGCCATTCGTCGTCCTCCCTCCCGATCGACGGTCTCCTTGGCTTCCTCCACCACTCTCACCACCGCACCTGCAGTCAGCACCATCCTCCCCTCTCCACCCACCACTCGCTCCGCTCAACCACCTGCCTCACGCGCATCCATCTCCATCCAAATCACACGGGGGCAGACTGCAGAACCACCACCACCACCATTCTTACTAGCTTGTAAGTAGAGGAATGCCGGGGAGCGTGCCGCTGGGTCTGGGCCTGGACACGGCGGGGGTGCAGGTGCCGTGGTACTTCCGGTGCCCCATCTCCCTGGAGCTGATGCGGGACCCGGTGACGGTGTCGACGGGCCAGACCTACGACCGCGCCAGCATCGAGTCGTGGGTGGCCACCGGCAACACCACCTGCCCGGTGACGCGCGCGCCGCTCGCCGACTTCACGCTCATCCCCAACCACACCCTCCGCCGGCTCATCCAGGAGTGGTGCGTGGCGCACCGCTCCATGGGCGTGGAGCGCATCCCGACGCCCAAGCAGCCCGCGGACCCGGACCTGGTGCGCTCCCTCGTCGCGCAGCTGCAGGGGCCCGGGCCTCCCCGCGCTCAGGCGGCTCAGGGCGCTCGCCAGGGGAGTCGGACAAGAACAGGCTCGTCATGGCCACGCACGAGACCAGGGCCGCGCTCGTCGAGGCCGCCTTCGCGGCCACGAGCGAGGAGCTCGAGGCGGAGGCCATGGCGGTGCTCGCGCTGGTGGGCCTCGGTGAGGCGGAGGCCGCGGAGGTGGTCGGCAGGCCGGAGAGGGTGGCCAGGCTCGGCAAGGTCCTCGGCGGCGGGGTCGTCGCCCCGCTGGAGGCGAGGGTGAACGCGGGCGCCGTGGTGGAGGCCGCGGCGTCGGCGTCGGGGTCCGAGGCCCGCGCCGTGCTGGGCGCCGCCGGGGCGTCATGGACGGTCTCGTGGCGCTGGTGGAGGAGAAGGCCCACGCCCGCGCCGTGCGCGTCGGGATCCGGGCCGTGTTCGCGCTGTGCCTGGCCAGGGAGAACCGCGCGCGCGCCGTGGGTGCGGGCGCCGCGTCGGCGCTGGCGCGGCGCGTGGCGGAGGGCGGCGCCGGGGAGCCCGAGCGCGCGCTGGCGGCCGTGGAGCGGCTCTGCCGCGCGGACGGAGGGCGCGACGCCGTGGTCGCCGGGGCCGGCGGCGCCGCCGCGGCCGTGGTGGCGCTGGTGCGCGCCATGTCGGGACGCGCGGCGGAGCACGCGGCGGGCGCGCTGGTGGCCGTGGTGGGCGGCTCCGAGGCGCTGCAGGTGGAGGCGGTCCGCGCGGGCGCCATGAGCCAGCTGCTGATGATG
Organism: Hyparrhenia diplandra; assembly: GCA_015847255.1. Taxonomy (NCBI): domain Eukaryota; kingdom Viridiplantae; phylum Streptophyta; class Magnoliopsida; order Poales; family Poaceae; genus Hyparrhenia; species Hyparrhenia diplandra. The sequence continues at coordinate 176,398 of JADLZK010012961.1, forward strand.
GTGCAGGGCGGGTGCTCGGAGCGCGCCAAGCGCAAGGCGCAGCACCTGCTCAAGCTGCTCCGCTCCGCCTGGACGACCACCGACTGCATCGCCAACTCCGACGACTTCCTCCAACACTACTGATCCTTCCTCATCGTCCGTCATCATCAGTAAATTAATTAATTAATTGGCCTCGCATCCCATCCCATCTCTAGTGCTGTTCTTCGATGATCTGTTCCCCAAGGCGGAAAGATCGATCATTCACTCACGGGCCAAGCTGCTTCCCCGGCTTGTGTAATAGGCCTTGCGACCACCCAGTGAGCAGTGCCCGTGGGACGCCGGCGCCGGCGGCGTGTATGTATGCCGGGACCAGGATGGTAGCAGGACGGAGAGATTCTCTAGAAATGTTTCCAGTTTTGTACGTACGTAATGTTGGCAGGCAGGCAGGATGAATTCGTGATTCTCGATCGATCAATTGTAGCACTATTAGCATTGGGTGGGTATTTCTTGGGTCGTCGGACGGATGGCAAAAGAAAATGTTTGTTTTTTAGTTTTTGGCACTTGGCCCCGGCCCAGGCCAGGCGCGCGTGCGGGCGTGTGCGTGTTTTTGGTCAGTGAAAGTACAGGCGAAGCAGCGAGAGGACTGGGGAGATTGCGCGCATTGAAAGCTGAGAGCTTGGCCGGTGTGGGTGTGGCGGAGAGAGAGAGAGAGGGAGAGGTGGGGCTGCCCCGTCCTGCGGCCTGCAGGATGCTTCTGCAGAATGGAATGTTGTTGCCGTGAAATTATCACATCCCCCTCCGGCCCTCCGTCTTTTCCTCTGTTTCTCTCTCATCATGGACACACAAACACATGATACCCTACAGGAGGCCGGAAATCATGTGATTTCAACAGGAGGACCATGGCGTGGCATCAGGGCTCTGGAGGAGGGGCACGGCCGGCACGGAGACGGTGGGCACGGGCAGGGCAATGCTCGCTCGCTGCTGTAGGCAGCAGGCAGGCTCCTGCGCCCCCCACCGCTTTTGACCGGATTGGTGAGCAGAGTTGCGAAGAAGACCCGCCTCCATCACCACTCACTCATCATCATCATTAGTGCGGCCAGGGCCACGGCGCCACGCAGCATCAGCCCTCAGCTTGGACCGGGGACGGACTGCTATGTTGTTTGCTAGCTTCTCCTCCTCCCTCCGTAAAGAATGGTGTAGTACTGTAGATTCACCGGCTGCACGTACTACCCACCGGCAGGGGAGCAGCCGGGCAAAGCAGATAAATAAAGGCCGGTTCGCCGCAATCACCGATCCGTTCCTGCGTGGTGTCCGTTCCCCTTGCTTCTCTGGCTCTCTCCCTCCACGAATGGCACCTGAGGCTGGCTGTGCTCTGCTGTGCACGCAGCAGCTCCATTATTACCACCACCTCGGCTCGGTCGTCTCCATGCCCTAGGACTAGCACCGGCTGTCGCTGTCGCCGTCTACCAGCAGCTAGCACCCTCCTCGATCCTGGCTCCTGCTGCCGAGTCAAGATTGGTCCATGATTACATGCCGGCCGGGGCCTACGGTCGATCGTGCGGGACGGACGCGACGGCGATGCTTGACGTACAGTACAGTAGGGAGCACTAATGTAATCGCGTGGGGGTACGGCGGCCGTTGCTTGAAAGATTAGTAGTCCATTAATAAACAAACAACACAAAGGGAAGGGGAGGGAAGGGAGAGTGTCCGTCCGCATCTGGCATCCCGTCTCCGCGAGCGCACTGACGGGGAAAAGCGCCGTGGATGCCCAGTTTTTGAACCGAACCGGACCGACGGTTCGACCGTTAAAAGACCGAACCAGAGCCTACACCGGTCCGGTTCACTTAAAAGATCGTTCGTGCAATTGGACCGGAAAAAAACCGGTTGAACCGGCCGGTTTTTAACGGAACCGGTGAACCGGCCGGTTCTGTGTGAACCGCTCCGGTCTGCTCGCTGAGACCTGTTGCGCGCTGCGCGCGTGCTCCTGCTAGTGGCTGGTGGTGGCGTGCGCCTGCCACTGGTGGGCCCTGCTGGGTTGCTACTTGCTAGCGGTCTGCCTCCGTGTCAGACGGGCCCTGCTGGCCACTGTTGGCTCCGCTTTTGTGTTTCACGGTTGCATGCACGTAGGCCATTGGTTGTTGAAGTTTTGAAAGCGGTGATGTCAGTACTGTTTTTTATTTCAAAATTTCCAACGTCATATAAGCTCTGAATCAGACAACCAATATATCCATTTTGATTATCTCAACATGCTATTCGTAATGGTTTTTTTTTTAACATTTGAAAAAAAATCAAGGTGGAAATTTTAATTTCTATTTAAGTCCTTTTGTGCGCTACTTTGTAAATCATAAGTGCCCCATATATTTTGAATTTTAAGACCATGTTATCCTATATGGCTATATTTTCATGTTGTGTGAGCTTGTGAGGTAGTACAATTAAATTTTGTTGTTGCATAATGCATCAATTAATTATTTAATTATATTATATATATATATATTGTTTCAATGTCAATTATTAATTAAATTATATATATATATATACACACCCGGTTCAAAAGTATCGTGGCGGTTCAATGAAACGGTCCATTATTATCGGACCGGCCGGTTCAAACGGTTCTAACGAGGTTGGACCAATGAACCATTGAACCGGCGACCTCACCGGTTCGATGGCCGGTTCGGTTCGAAAAAAAACTAGGCGTGGATGGCGCGCTTCTTCCGTTGCTGCCTGCCTGCCTGGCTCGCTGTCCGATCTACGCTGGTTCGGTTAATTCGCTGGCAACAAGTGCTCGCTGTCCGATCTAAGTTGGTTCGGAGTACTTTACATCGTTTTTGGTTTTTCTAAATTTTAATACTGCTCCGTTCATGCTCAAAATTCAAGTTGTTTCAGACATGGTTTGGGAGACAAAGTATTTGACAATTAGAGTGTATTTTTCCTTTGTTTATGTCAGATTTCTCCCTAGCAGCAAACTCTCTAGACTGAGGTCTTGTTTGGTTGTTAGGGACTAAACTTTTTAGTTCTAGGGACTAATAAAAAAAGTCCTTCCAAAAGAGAGTCTTTTAGGGACTAATAGAGGAATAGTCTTAAAAAATCCCTCCCTGTTTAGTTTGGTAGGGACTAAAAGGGATTTTTTAGTCTCAAGGACTAAAAAGTCCCTAAAACCAAACAAGACTGAGTAGCTACTATATTTGGACTCAATCCCGCGCTAGTTGCCTTTATGTTTGGACTCAGGACTAGAGACAAAATGGATCGGGGGCAAATGCATTTGTGCAAACGATTAGTCCCTCTGTTTTCTAAATAAATCAATTTCTAGAGTTATTAAACCAAAAATTATTTAAGACTAAGTAAATTTATAGGAAAACAACAATATTTATAGCACTAAATTTGTATTATTAAATACGCCATGAAATGTCGCGGTACATTAGGGCATTCACGGTGCTAGAAACTATCATGGTTTCTATAGTCTTGGACATTGTGTCAAGAAACTATCTCCCACAATGCAATTTTCTATCATGATGTCACATGGCCCACTTGTCACTCTCATAAATTGTCTTGGTTTACGTGAAGACCTGGTTTCTTAGTTAGACTTGGTTTCTTGTGTTTTTCCTCTCTCTCTTCAATAAATACAGCGCCACATCAGCAAAAAGCAATAAATAGAGAGGTAATAAATGAGGATAGAAACCATGATAGAGTCTGCATTGTGAGTGCTCTTATGCTTATTTTGGTGTCATAATTATTGATTCTCTTCTACACGTTAGGTCAAATTTAGACAAAATTGACTTAGACAACTATAGAAGTTGACTTATGGAGAGGGAGTAGCTACTATATAATACGATAAGACGATGCTATTAGGCCTTGTTTAGTTGACCTTTCGGTGAATGCAATTAGGGCATAAGAATATCTTCAACAATTCTCCAATGAGGCCTTGTTTGTGTACCTCAAATCACATGTACTGGAGTGGAACTTAGTTAAAAAAATACTCCAACCCATCTCAATACATGTGGATTGAGACAAATACATGGACATTAACATCCCTTTGTCTTCATAAACACGTTATATTGAGGTAGATATGTTTTTTATTTTCCAACAACGACCCAAACAGGTCTCCTTTTGGCATCTAAGAAAACCTCATCTCCCCTAAAACGAAAAGGGGGACTTGCATCTCCCCAATCGGCATGGGCCTACTCCCAATAGCGAGGAGGCCACAGAAAGGTGAGTGACGAGAGACTGGCTACGTTGCAGGAGGTGGACTGTGATGCAAGGTGGTAGTGTTTGGTGACAATGTTAATGAGGAGAGTACGTAGGAGTGCTTAGAGACAGTGTAACAAGGGCCGAGTTGAGTGGCATAAAGAGGAGGTCACAGGCAGGTGAACGATGGTGATAGGAGGCTTTGGGCGCGCTGTGGGAGGTGGACAGTAATGCAAGATGGTAGTGTGTGGAGACGACAATGGTAGTGACGAGAGGAGTGCCTAGAGACAGTGCAACAAGGCGGGGAGTTGAGGAGTAGTGCGTGGAGGAAGTACATGTAGGTGGGGCGGCCAGGGACGTTTTTCTGGACCTGATCGAGGAAGAGGGCAAAGAGTGAGAGACCGAGTGAGAGAGATAGAGAGAGTAGGGGGAATTTTTTTTAAAAAAATCTAATACGACACCAATGTATGTTTTACACGTACCGGTTGAAATTATTAATGTTCTGCTTTAACATGTGATTTTTGGCTGCACGGATGCGTGGGAGTTCTGGGAAGCAATCGACATCGCGGCTGAAAAGCTTGGGAAGTTTATAAGTTGGTTGAGATTGGACCACCGGCTCATATACCGAAAAGGCACATTTTGATACGTTCATCGTGCTATGTTGTAGGCATATATGGAAGAGGAGGAATAACATTGAGCCTGTTCGGCTGGCTGATCTTTGTGAGAGAAAGCATCTGGCCAATACCGACGCTGTGAGAGAAAAATACTGGCGACCTGGTGGGTGATAAGCCAAGCGAACAGGGCCAAGTCTTTCAAAATGACCGGGTGACGATGCAAGGGACGCTCATGGCCTGCAGAATTGAAGCAAACCTGTGGAAGGTGCGGTTGGCAAAGAAGGTTAGGCAGTAGCAGATGCCTGGTGTTTGGTTTTGTTTAACGAAATGTAATCTTACCTTCATGGCATATGTATGTCCGGAACTTATACAATCAGGCCTTTTGAGCCACTAATGCGATAGAAATCAGGTGGGGATCCTCTCCCCCCACGTTGATTTTTTTATATAAAAAAGATTGTTTTTTTTTTGAGCATATATAAAAAAGATTGTTGTACTAGCGTATTTAAGAGGTGCTGAATGTTCTTCCTCTAAGCCGATGGACCGACGACGATAGCCAGCAGGGCCAGCCAACGCCCCCGTGAGCTGCTAGCTAGTGCTAGGACGCGAGAAGCAACAGACACAAGGCAAAAGGAAATGATTTGTTTGCTTTAGCCAAACTGTTTCGTGAGATGCATGCTTTTGAGCTGTGATGATGATGCGGCCGCCACCAATGGACGGACGGAGCTTTCCTTGGTCCGGAATTCATTGAGCCCGTGGATCTGGATCCCCGGCCATCCTCTCCTTTGAACGCAAACGAACTCCATCGACCGCGCGGGATTCATACGACGCTTGTCGTAGCAGATACGAATCCGTGTGGGGGCTTGCTTGTATGAACAAGTCGATCCAGCGCGTTCAAAGCCCGGCTCCATCGATCACTGATGGTGAGTAATTACTTATGTATATATACATAGTATAAGGAGAACGAAGCAGAAAAAAGTGAGAATCTTGTCGTCATCATGCATTATCCAATGCCAATTGCCATGTTGAGACTGGGAATTCCTAGCACTAAAATACTCGATGCTGACATGTAGTGTCCCTCTCCTTCCCTCCACCGGGCGGTCCTGGTCAAAGTGATGCCAACTCCCAAAGTTATGCAGCTAGTATATCAAATGGCCAAATACCATATCCGGATGCAAAAGTGAGGTGGTGAAGCGGTAAACTAGTCGTCGTCGTCTCGAGCCCCCACCAACCGAGACCAAACGAAAAGGAATTTGGTTTGTTTAATTAAGCGGACAGATGGAGGTTGGGGAAGACCGGCCGGGGCCCTTCCTTTCCTTTCGCCGGTATCTGCTGATGGACAGGCAGCTACCAACATTTATCTATCTACTACTTGGTCTATATATGATTACGGAGGAGCAGAACAAGATAACAATAATAAGATACAACACAGCTAACAGCACCTTTCAGAGAGAGGTGAGAGATCGACCGGTTTGAATGAATAAAGTGGAAAATGATGCTGCGTCCCCCTTGCCCCCGTGCTGCTTTTGGGTTGGGTTGGGTTGGGGGAGAATATATGTAATCGTTCGGTACTGTGTGTGTGTTCTACGCCGTGGTCTTCAGTGGAGTGCTATGCCTAGGCAGCTCCCTCCGTCGTTTGTTGGCCACTCTGCCGCCTGCATGCCCTTTTGTTTTCTTTTTCGTCAGTAGATTATTATTTTGTAGGGTAGGAGGAGGAGCAGCATTTGCATTGTAGTTGTAGGGGAATCCACATCAGAATTTGTGCGTGCAGGAAATACCCTATCTAGTCGTACTCCTACGCACCAAAAGGAAATTGGGGATGGAGCACTAGCAATATGCTGGAGTAGTTCAGTTCCCTACACGTACTACTGACCTCGTCAAGCAGAACGAGCAGTGCTGTGGCATGAGATTCCTTCAACTGCACTAGTAGTTCTACTGCTACCTCCTAGTGGGCAGTGTGGCATACTACACAGGTGTTTCTGGGGCGGTGGCATTGCATTTGTTCGGCCACTGTCGACTGTTGTTGAACAGCTCGGGTGTGGTGGTGGCGCGCGCCACGCTGCCCTTGTTGGCCTTGCAATCCTCTGCATCTCTAGCTCCCTTTTCGGTGCTGTTGCTGCACGCCTTGCCGTCGTTGGAGGAGCTAGTGCCTTCTGCTGTGCTGCATGCGTGCGTGCGACTTGGAGTCCTGCGATGCTACCTTACCTTAGCTTAGCTTAACTACCCTGTCTGTCTGCCTGTCTTTGAACGCAACTTTATTATCTGTCTCCTCTTCCTGCTGATCCATCGTTTAGTTCATTTTTTTTGAAACATAGAGTATCGTTTAGTTCATTTCTCTCATGGAGAGTTTATATAAAAATAATAGTCGGCCACTCGGCCATCATCATCATCATATACTAAGGCAGGCCATGCACTCGAGATCTGGCTGCTGGCACAAATAAAGCATGCTTGCTTGCATGTGGTAGCGAGGTCCGGATGCCGGGAGCAGGCCAGGATTAGTGTATGCAGGCTCAGTACAATGATATGGTACGACGGACGGATCGACCCCATCGATCGCCATTTGTTGGATAAGCCCCCTCCCCTTGCATGTCTTCTTTTTTTCCCCATGTGCTGCACAGTATTCACCTCCGGTCTTTGACTCCTCCGAATGAGGACGGAAGCACATGCGGGTGAGCGTGCGATCCATGGAGCAGAGGCAGGTCTAGAATTCCACCAGTGGCCGCCACATGATATGAGCTGATCCATCCAGGTGACAGCCACCATCGTAGCTGGCACCACATGCGCCTCATGGACGGACCAAGAGGATTAGAGATCAGCTTGCACGGCCGATCCACTCGTTTTGTTTAACGCTACCCTATTGCTTTCTCCTAATCAATCAGACGGGACGAGAAATCCAACGCGAAAGGAAGGAAGAATTCAAACCGGCTTCACTGGACCTGGCCCGTCTGCTACTTTCCTCATGGGCCTTCTGGAATAGCCCAGCGTCAACTCAAAATCTGGCCCAACTAACCCAAAGCAAAACCTCGACGTATCGACCTCCATACCATATCCACCAGCCCAAACACAAGCAAATTAAAATGTCCCAGAAACTTAAACACTTCATCAATCTGAGAAGACGTTCCTCAGAAGAAAAAAAACTAACTGAGAATGCAAGGGAATCACATCTATCCATCGACCTGCAGCAAAGCACACACGTGAACAGAAGAAGCCATGTAAGTGAACCAAACATTCTGAACTTTATTAAAGCGGTTCAACAGCAATGTACAAGACGGGGCACGATAGTCACAACACAAAGAAACGTTGTAAAGCATCGTCGGCACACAGGCAACGCACGGTTTCAGTTCTCAAACCTTCAACAACTAGCTCACAGGTGCAAAATAAGCAACAAACAAAGTTTATTTATTTCGGGTTTCTCGATCGCTCCAGACTGAAAGCTGCAAGCAGATCGATGCAATGGCAGGCATGCATGCAGTGGCGCAGCTTGAGACGCCCCTGAGGCCTTGATGGCGGCTCCTGAGGCCTTGACGGCGGCTCCCGCGGCCTAGTTGTTGCTGCTGCCGTGGAGCCTGTAGATGATCTCTGACACAGCCCTCTGGTACACTTCCTCTGAGGAACGATTCTCACCATTTGTTCTATTCACCTGTTAAAGATAAGAATAATTGTTATATTACTGAGCTTGTGAGATATATATGGCACATATATATATGGCCATGCTCCATGGTTTCGCCGTCAACACCGTCGCTTCCGACCCGCTTGACCTTGGGCTGGGCCAGGGTTCCGAGCCTCCCATCCGGGGCCGAACCGATCTTTGGGCGAGCTCGTAGCTTCCAACGACGCAAACGGTCCACTCCGGTGGATTCCTCGGCGGGGGCTGATGGAGCCCGCCGCCGCCACGTTTTGATGCTGAATTGCGGGGACGCCCGGGGCGATGCTGGGGCCGACCTTTTCACCGCCTCCTAAAGACGCGGCTGACTCCACGAGTGTTGGGGCCGGTGGTGGCTGGTGGCGGCACCTCGGTAGAAACTACGCGATTCTTCGCGAGGCCTCTGCGTCGACCACCGCGGTCTGGCGGACCCCGCTTTCGCCACCTCGCCGGCGGCTCAGCTCCACGGAGGCTGGCGTGGTGGTGGAGTTGCCCACCTTGGGCGCCACACGGACCGCGCCCCGCACGATTCTGCGGTCGGTGACACTCCGTCGGCGACAGCCTCGCCGATGCAGAAGATCCGTGCGGCCGGGGGGGTGAGACCGGATCGTGTGTGCCGTTGGACTCGCCTCTCATCAAGTGAGGGGGGCGCTGCGTCGGTCGGCGTACTCGACCTCCACCCACCCTCTGCGTCGTCGCGACCGTATTGCGTCGCAGCCAAAGGGCGCCTAATGCGACTTTGCGGGCCCAAAATCTTTTGCCCGGAGGCTGGGCATGGAGGGTGGATGAGGGGAGGCTCCTCACGCCATTGAGGAGAAGGTCAAGGCCATCTTCGGGGTGGCGTGCCCCGGCTAAGCGGCGCCGCTTTCAAACGCTGCTTGAAGGGCGCTTTGACATCTCCGCCTTGGACCTCAACATTGAGGGACTGGCCGGCGAGGTCGCCTAGAACGCTCGGCGCCGCTTTGTTTAGTCGCCAAATCGGTCAAAATGTAATCTTAGCCCGGTATCCAGTAGCTGTTAGGTAGCGATCGGTAATTGTTTGTTTACTATTGCGCCTTGTTGTTTGAACTTTATTCTCGCTTAATGAAAAACAGCTTGGCGGCGTGGTCAAAAAAAAAAATATTCAAGTAGCAAATACAGTAGCATTAACAGTAGGTGAACATTCAAATGGTGGTATGCTGCTACATTAATCAAACTGGTAATAGAAAAATAAACCTCTTGGCAAAATAATAGACTTTTCTATCTATTTGGACAAGTTTCTAACATTTTTCTGTAACAAAACGAGTTTGACCATAAAGCAAGTTACATATAATAGTTATTAGTATAAAATACAAATCCACAGGGGCATTCAAGGTATGTGAAAGGTATCAAAACTTGGGTCATCTTTATTTCTAACTATAGTGATATGCTTTGTACTTTGTTACGTCAACTTCCTAATAAATCATGTTTTCCATACACATATACACGCCACCAAAAAAATATGGAACCTCTAACATACAATTTTTTCTAGTAGTTACCGAACCCGTAACCATAGTTGTTGCAAGCTCCTTGCAAACCAATATCTCTTGTTAAAAGGATGAGACTGATTAAGGAAAGGTAACCATATTTGTCGACTAGCTTAGCTAGATTTATAGTATGATTGATATCTAGCTAGATCACCTTTTATCATTAAAGGGCGACAAAATAAAGCTCTAATTAACGTACTACTTCTGTGTGGTTGCTAGAACAATGCATCATCAACTTATGTAAATCGGGTCAGTATTCGGACCACCTTCTTCCCATCAGACATAGTACGACAAAAATAAACCTCTAATGTATTTTCTTACGCTTACCGAATGAAACCTCAACTTATATAAATCATGTTGGTTTTTGCATCACCTTTTTTCGTTAAATTAAGTGCGACAAAAAGCCCTAACATGCCCTAATTTAACACTATTTTGACCTATTTTTTTGTCGTAGGCTTCAAGATCCGCGCCCACACGAACCCTAATTTAATGGTAAAAAGTATCCTTTTCAAATTCAAATACAACGGAAAATAGGGGCATTACTTTCATTTCTAGGTCAGATCAAATCCCGTCGTTGAGGCAAGAGGATTCTCTTCTAAGAATGCCAACCAATCGCCTATCATATAAGCTATGAAACCAGGAGGGTCAGTGGATGAATGGGGAAGGAATAGCTATACATACATGGGCATAGATCATGAACAGGGCCCAAACGTTGTTGGACGAGATCTGACCATAAAGCAAATACAGTTATATTACTGAGCTTGTGAGATGCTACATATTCAAGTAGCAAATACAGTAGCCTTAACAGAAAATTCAAATGTTGGTATGCTGCTACATTAATCAATCCAGTAATAGAAAAAACAAACCTCTTGGCAAAATAATAGACCGACCCGTTATCTATTTGGACAAGTTTCTAACATTTTTATGTAACAAAACGAGTTTGACCATAAAGCAAGTTACATAATAGTTATTCCTATAAAGCACAATATCCAAAGGGGCATTCAAGGTATGTGAAAGGTATCAAAACTTGGGTTATCTTTATTTCTAACTATAGTGATATGCTTTTGTACTTTGTTATGTCAACTTCCTAACAAATCATGTTTTCCATACACATATACATGCCACCAAAAAAATTATGGAGCCTCTAACATACAATTTTTCTAGTAGTTACGGAACCCGTAATCATAGTTGTTGCATGTTTGCTTGCAAACCAATATCTCTTGTTAAAAGGATGAGACTGATTAAGGAAAGGTAACCATATTTGTCGACTAGTTTAGCTATGATCGATATCTAGATCACCTTTTTATCATTAAAAGCGCGACAAAATAAAGCTGTAACGTACTACTTCTGTGTGGTTGCTAGAACAATGCAGCATCAACTTATGTAAATCGTGGTCGGTATTCGGACCACCCCTTCTTCCCATCGACACACAGTACGACAAAAATTAACATCTAATGTATTTTCTTATGCTTACGCAATGAAACCTAGACTTATATAAATCATGTCGGTTTTGGATCACCTTTTTCCGTTAAATGAAGTGCTAAAAAAAGAAAGCCCTAACATGCCCTAATTTAACACTATTTTGACCTATTTTTTGTCGTAGGCTTCAAGATCCGCCCACACGAACCCTAATTTAACGGTAAAAAGTATCTTTTTCAAATTCAAATACAACGGAAAAATAGGTGCATTACTTTCATTTCTAGGTCAGATCAAATCCCGTCGTTGTGACAAGAGGATTCGCTTCTAAGAATGCCAACCAATCGCCCAACGTCAACTCATATAAGCTTTATGAAACCAGGAGGGACAGTGGATGGATGGAGCAGGACTAGCTATACATACATGGGCATAGATCATGAACAGGGCCCGAACGTTGTTGGCCGAGATCTGCGTGGTGATCACGTCGATCCCATGGTTGTCCAGCACTGACATCACTATGGTCAGGGTGTTGGGGCGCCGTGGCACGCACACGCTGATGTAGGCATGGTCGTTGGCCACGGTGAGCACCATGTTTTGCCCTGACCATGTCTTGAATCTGACCGGTGTCGCTGGTACTGCTGGAGCAGCAGGAGGCACAGGCACACCGCCCCAGCGTGCACGCGGGTCGTCCGAGGAGCACAACGCCGCCATGCCCTGCGCGGTCTGGGGCATCATCGTTGCAGAGAATGAGGAGGAGGCCTCACCCCTAGCGGCGGCCTGCCGCGCAAGCGCCTGCTCCAGCTTCTGCTTCTCCAGCATGGTCGCCTTCTCCTGAAGGAACTTGATGTACTGGATCGCCTCTTCCACAATGGTCACCTTGTCACTCTGTCAGATCAGAAGAGATAAACAACAGTAGATTAATCATCAGATCACGAGAGATTAGATGACATGCTTATGCGTGTTCCAACTTTCAAGCCCTAGTATGTATATGAGCTTAGCTTCGCAGGATTGAGACTGGGAGCTTTGATTTTACCTTCTGAGGGACGTGGGGCATCAGGTCTTTGAGTGACGTGAAGAGACCCTTCATCCGCTTGCGCCTCTCCCGCTCCTCCAAGGCGATGCTGTTGACGTTGAGCTTGCCGTCATCAGCAGCGGCGGCCATGCTCTTACCCTTGTCGGCGCCGGCATCGGCAGCAGGTACCTCTACCACCACCTCCTCCGCCTCCAAGTCCAAGCGCGGCTTATCTTGGGTGATGCCGCCTGCGGAGTCGCGCTCCTCCATGTTGAGGTCAGGGATAAGGTTCTTCTTACCCATGCTGGCGCCGGCATCCATGGTCTCCGTGTTACCCGCCGCCGAGGAACCACCACCGTTGTCGTATGATGGACCAGCGCTCATCAGCGAGAAGCAGGCGACAGTGGTTGGTGGTGGTGCGGTGTCGTCGTTGTCGGAGGAGGCAGCGGCAGCGCTGACTTGGTAGCCGTGGGGTCCGTTCTGATCCATGGCAGCCGCAGGCAGGCGAGGCCGTGAGGGCGAGGACGGCTGGAGGATTTTGGACGAGCGAGGGGATCGATCTGTGGTGTGCTGGGATTTTGGATGGCCGTCGCCTGGAGCCTTTATTTGTTAGTACAACAAAGTTACCTCACCATGTTGTCTTTTTTTCTGGAACGTTATTAATCTCTTCCACTGTTCCACAGATGCGTGCACGCGATGACGCAAAAAGAAAAAATTACAGTGTAGAGGACGTGACGACGTGTAACGTCTCCAGGCGGATTATAGTTGTCTTATATGGTAAATCCGGCTGTCTTTTGTTCACTGTGACCTCAACTCCAAATGCTCACGTAGTTCTAGCAGTAAGATTATTCAGCAATGAGTAATGGCTTACGATATTAATATAGATTTCCTTTCAAACAAGGCCACACGATATTTACAGCTATCTACTTGCTGGAGTTATAGGCTAAACGATAGATAGGATAGATACAGGTGCTTAGTGCTCTAGATGGCCAAGCGGTGACACATTCTTGAACCGTGCATTTCTGTGAGACCTCTCTCACAGATTCCTTAATTTCGACTGACCAGCAGTAAAACATTCGCGTTGGCGTGTGAGCATTTTCATGCAGTGTTTTTTTAAAATATAAAAATCGCATCTATCCTACTTTAGTAACTGACCACAGCCAAAAATCGGGTGCATAAATCCAAGCGAAACCACGTCGTCAGTCTTGATCACCATAGAACAAAAAGGAAACCACGTCCTTCTTCTCAGTCTTCATCTTACTTGTGTAGTTGTGTTGTACCAGTACTGCAAGCATACAAATTCTGTTTTCACTTTACAGCCACAGCAATTAATAAGCAAGGATTCACGCAGCCACGCAGGGCTTCCGACTGTATCTCCTCGTCAACTTTGCCTTGTTGCCTATCCCACCAAACACACCTGGCTGCAGGTCTCATGCCAGGCGGCAAGCAAAGGTGACAAGAATTGATGAAGCTCATAGCTCGATCATTGGTCTTACAGCTTGGGGGTCCTTTGGCCGCGAGCGTAATTAACAAGAACTGATGAAGCTCCACTGCGGCATCAAACATGCCGGTGTTTGCGTTTCAGTTTCTGCTGTTCTATCGGACTTCTAACTTCTTTCAGAGAAGAAACAAAAATGTATTAAAGCTTACAGCATAAGCAAAGGGGCGGGATAAAAATTAAAGCTTGAGAGCTTAGTGATGCAGGTTTTGCTACCTAGCCATCCACGTGCGAAGGGAGGTCCTTTTTGCTGCATTTCTTGGCCTGTGTCTGCAGCTTTTATTGAGAGGCCTTTGCTGACTGTTGTAGCGTGCGCCGTGGTTTTGGCCTTTTGGGGAAGTAGTGATATATGCTTGGACGGAATGCTCACATCCGGATAGAGCCATCCGATCACTGAGAGAGGGATGAGAGAAGTAGCTAGCCGTTCGATCCATCGGTTCCTTGAGGGTTGGCGTGATGGCAATCCATCCTGGCTGCTTGTGACCTGGTTTATCGATCACTGGCTGTGGTTTGTTGTGTTGCTAATTTAGCGGCTTGTCTCCCACGGTGATGGCAAACTCGGTGCAGGTGTTTGGGTCTAGCTAGGTGTGAGGGGCTTTTGGGCGAAGGCCCTCCTTGGACCGTCTCTTGGCCATGTGGTGGTGTGGCAGTGGTGTCACTTTTGGCGGCACTTTCCTTGTTAGAGAATAGAGATATTGTCATGAGGCTTCTCCATTTTTGGAGTTGTGGTTGAAAAACTTAGTTCTTTGGTCAGGATAAGCGTGTGTTGTCTTTGGATTTGGATGTCGTTTCCCTATCTAGAGGCAATCATATAGAAAAATTTTCTCCCTTTCTAGCTATTAGGATGCAGGATGGCGTTTGGCAGGTTTTGGAGGTTCATTGGTATTGACTGTTTGTTTTATGGTGGTTTTCTTGTTCTGGATAGGTTTACGTTTTCTGAATCATGGTTTTGTACATCTCCTCTATTAAAACATACCTAGCATATTCATGATGACGGTAGGAAGCGATATATATGCCCCTAAGCGATAGGAAGCTCCTTGCACTTAGAGATAGATGTGCTAACCGATAGATATGTAGCTAGCTCCCCTGCTTGTTGATATAATTTTGCACAGCCTCAATGTTGCCTCCCGATCCAACTTTTTGCACATTGGAAGTTTCAATTTGCATTCAAGAGCACTACACTTGTAAACACAATGTTAACGCCGTTGGCATGTCTCTTCCTTCTTAGGAATCTCTTTCAGCTTACCTGATCTTATTATGTCATTTGATGAGCTTGATACCTTAGAAGCTCCTTTTACTAAAGAAGAAATTGATTTGGTTGGAATTTGCATTCAGACAAGTCACCTGGATAATGGGTTCAACAGATTTTTTTTTTAAAAAAATGCCAGTTATCTGCAATGATTTTTATTCACTCTGCCAAGTTTTTTATAATAGAAATGTTTGTCTGTAAAAGTATCAATGGATCTCACATTACTTTGATTCCAAAGCATACATATGCTTCAAGAATCAATGACTACATGCCCATCCACATGCCCATCTCTCTACTTAATACATCAATCAAGATCATCACCAAAATCCTGGCCAACAAATTACAAGAGGTTTTACCCAAGCTTATTCACAAAAATCAATATGATTTTATTAGAGCAAGGGCAATTCAAGACTGTATAGCCTGGTCTTTGGAGTATTTGCATCTTTTCCATCAAACAAGACAGGGAGATTGTCATTTTGAAATTAGGTTTTGAGAAGGCCTTTAACAAGGTGGAGCATGAGCTGATGCTTGATTATGAGCAACAAAGGATTTCAGCCCGGATGGATACCCTGGCTAGATGAAAATGATTTTTTTCAGTCAGGCACCTCAGCTATTTTCCTAAATGGAGTATGAGGGAAAACCTTCCACTGTAAGAGAGGGGTTAGACAAGATGACCCTCTCTCACCATTACTTTTTGTCTTGGAAGCAGATTTTCTTCAATCAATACTCAATGATGCAGGCAAAAAGGAATTTTATCTCTTCGAGTCAACGCACATGATTAGGACTTCCCTATTTTACAGTATGCTGATGGCACCTTAATTTTTTTACGGGGAGATGAGACTTAGCTTCTTTCCCTCAAGGAAATTCTAAATGATTTTGTAGACTCCACAGGTTGAAAGGTGAGTTACTCTAAATCAATGATGGTATCTGTTAATGTTTCAGAGCAGAGGCCACAAATCCTTGTCAATTCCTTTGGCTGCTCCACGGGGTCTTTACCTGCTACCTACTTGGGTATACCTTTGAGCCTGACGGACCAACTGTTGCTAACTATTGGCTTCTGGTTTCAAAATGTGAAAGAAGGTTCTTTCCAATTTCTTCTCCGCCTTTGATGATGCTGGTAGGCTTCAGATGAAAAATGTAGTATTAAGTGCTTTACCAACCTACCAAAGACAGTGATAAAATAGATAGACAGATATAAAAAGCACTTCAAAATAGAATGGAGGTTTAGGTGCCCTCAATTTACAATCTCAAAATTAGAGCCTACTCCTTAAACATTTAAAAAAAATTTCAACAAATATCCTATCCTGGGTACATTTAATATGGAACACCCACTACTAGAATAGCTCACTGGTGCATCACAACAGGAAAGGATCTCTTTGGTGGAGAGATATTTGCAAATTTCTTGACACCTTCAAAGGTATAGCATCAACTTCCATTGCTGATGGTTCCTCATGTGTTTTCTGGTCCGATGTTTGGAATGGGAGACTGCTTGAGATAGCTATGTCTGAACTTCTTCTCCTATACAAAAGATGTTAATATTTCAGTTCACATCTTCCTAGACAATCAGAAATTTTTCAGATCACTTCCATCGACCTCTATCCATAGAGGCATTTGCTCACCTACAGGAACTTTCCCTCATTCTTTAGGAGCTAGAATTCTAACCGGGTCAAGATTCTTGGTCTTATATTCGGGGCTGAAATATTTTTTCCACCAGCAAAGCTTATTATCAATTGAGGGGAACACCAATTGTATCTTCCATCTTCAAATGGCTATGCATGTCTGCTTGCCAACCAAAAAGAAATTTTTTCTTCTAGTTTCTTAAAAGGAAGATTGAGTACAAAGAGAACTCTTAAAAAGAAAAAAAAACATGATACTTGATGACTACAATTGTGTTCTTTAGCATTTGAGTACAGAAGAAGACTTAGAGCATCTTTGTCTTTATTGCGCCTTTGCAATGTTGTGCTGGAACCTGTTGGGTGCTGCCCACCTCATTCAGTCAGATGTCATGGACTCCTTTATGTTGTTCAAAAATGCAGCTACAAAGCCCAGTTATCTTTGAGGCAATCACAATTATGTTTTGGCTATCTGGTCAGCACGAAATGATTTGATCTTCAGATAGATTCCTCAGTCTCTGGCCTCTATTGAAAGAGTCTTCAAGCGTGAATTAGCTCTAGTTAAGCTCCAAGCTAAATACTCTCTTCTTGTATATCTAGATTTATGGATCGAGCACTTTGTGTAATTTTCCTTAATTTTTTTCTTTACCTTTTTTGTTTCTTGAATTTTCTTGTAAGGACTCCAATTAATCAATAAAAACACAGTAGGGGGTTTCCCCTCCTATTTTGTTCCAAAAAAGAACGCCATTGACATATTCTAAGCTATATGGATACGCACTACAAAATAGAGCATTCACCACTCTATAGTTATCTAAGCCAACGACTGCACTAGTGTGGCAATAATTTTTGTGGCAAGAGCAAGGTCTGGTAAGTGTGACAAACCGACAACTGGAGGAATAAAAAGATGTAGTCAAAATGCAACCTGTAGAAGTGTTATATTATTAGGAAACAACACTTTTTGGTTGAGCTCGTAGTAACCATTATATTCGTTCAATGATGCTAGGATACGAGGTTGATCCACCATAAGTTGTCCGTTCTAGAAATCCACCATAAGGTGAACTTGAAAAGATGATCCATGCCAACTTTTGAATTATATATTATATATTATTATTATTGGAGTTGAGCAAATCAGGTCCAAAAATAATTTTTAGAATTATAGTACATGATAAAAAGAGTAAAGTAGGGAACATTAAAAAGAAGAGAAAGGTACGGAGCGGTGAAGTATTGGCACGGGTGAACACATTATATGCAAAATGGTACGTTCCTTGTTTGAATCCTTTGTTTTGCTAGCAAAGATGGGAATTGTCCATATATATTTAACCATTATGTATTAATACCGGATTAAATTAGGGCCTTAGATACTTTGATTTGAGGCTGTCTTTTAGGGTCAACTCCAACACCCAACAACCATCGAAATCAGGACCCCTAGTTTCTTTTTATCTCTATTCTAGCACTTGCTCTATATATTCTATGTATTTGACCGAACATAATAATTTCAAACAATATTGCTATGAGTTTATACAAATGACTAATATTCAAAACAATGAATTCAAGTAGAGGGGTGCTGGGAGCCCAAACTTGGGTAGGGCGATGCTAGGAAGGTCCATGATAGGTAGGATGCCGCTAGGGATGCAGAGGGGAGACTGAGCTCAAATGGACTAGAGCTGAGAAGAGCACACAAGGCATGCCAAGATTTTTGGTGGCTATAGAGCTAGGGTTCTGGTTTGTTGCATCCACCGAGATAAAGTGGGGGAGATTAGAGGAGAGTTTGCCGACCGGAGAAGGTGGAAGACGTGGCAGTAATAGGTAGCTGGATTTGATGGGTGACGACGGTGGAGGCCTCACACAGGAGAAAAAAAGTGTGCATCCGTGTAGGTATGGGTGAGGAAAGTTGTTAGAGTTATAGGATTAGTATCACATCGTCTATCCATTTTGGGTGCAAAAGGTGCGAAGTGAAGCCCCCTCCCCCTCCCCCTCCCAAAAAAAAAGAAAAGAGTAGTCAAGGAGGAAGAATGGGATCTTCTACTTTTCATTGCCCATGTAGGGGGCTTTCTAGAGTGCACCTTTTGCACTCTGTTACGGTAACTAGAGTATGGGGGCAACTAAGGGGTTTGCTGAAGTTACTCTAACTAGACTTCCATTATTTTAGACAGAGACTTCTCTCCCCCCTGTGATCCACTTGAGTATAGTGCTATCAGTGTGTCTTAAGACCCAAGCCCATCACGGCTTCCCTTGACATCTAGTCTATTATCTTGAAATCCTTCTAAAATCTAAAACACTGCTAGCTTAAAATCATCCTAATCCAAAATCCTAGTAAACCAGCCTAACCTTTAACCCCAGTAGAAATCTAACCAATATAACCAAGCAAAAATCCGGCCAACACGATGTAAAATGGAGCGCAGAACTTAGTGGTAGCAATTTCGCAATGCAACAAAGAGGTGTTTCATTAGCGAGTAGCAAACACAGAGGCATGACGGCTGTTGGAACTTGAGGTGTTGCGGCATCCTTCGCTTGCTATAAACCTTACAGATGAATTATTGCCTAAAGTACTTATAGGAAGTCTAAACTTAAGCAACTCAACACCTATCTAGCTAAAAACTAAAATACACACAATAAGCACCACTCCATCATTTCTAGCTGTATCCTTATAGCGGTAGGAGTAAGTTGACGCCCATCTTATTTATGAATGGAAGTACATAATTTGTATCTTGATGTGCAGCATAAGAAATATTCAAAAAAATTGAAATAACTTACGATTTGGAATGGACCGAATACAGAAAATTTCCGGCAATAATAGTTTTTTTTTAGAAAAGTAATAGAGAAGTCACGGAAAGAGAGAGTGAAAGGCCGAGCCTCTCATGGACCTTGATGGCCTCACTTTAGCCCTCCCTAGCTGCAGCGACCCAATAATCTAAACTTGTTGGGCCTTGATCGGCCCCTATAAACTTGGTGTCACTTTTGGCGGCACTTTCCTTGTTAGAGAATAGAGATATTGTCATGAGGCCTCGCCATTTTTGGAGTTGTGGTTGAAAAAACTTAGTTCTTTGGTCAGGATAAGCGTGAGTTGTCTTTGGATGTCGTTTCCCTATTTAGAGGCAATCATATAAAAAAATCTTCTCCCTTCCTAGCTATTAGGATGCAGGATGGCGTTTGGCAGGTTTTTGGAGGTTCATTGGTATTGATTATATGTTTTATGGTGGTCTTCTTGTTCTGGCTTGGTCTACGTTTTCTAAATCATGGTTTTGTACATCTCCTCTATTAAAGCATATCTGGCATATTCATGATGATGGTTCCTTTGTTTTTAGGTGAAAAATAATTATATAGTAACATACACATTGTTAGAGATATATGCCCTAAGCGATAGGAAGCTCCTTGCACTTAGAGATAGATGTGCTAACCGATAGATATATAGCTAGCTCCCTGCTTGTTGATATAATTTTGCAGAGACTCAATGTAGCCTCCTGACGCAACCTTTTGCACATTGAAAGTTTCAATTTGCATTCAAGAGCACTAGACTTGTAAACACAATGTTAACGCCGTTGGCATATCTCTTCCTTCTCAGGGAATCTCTTTCAGCTTACCTGATCTTATTATGTCATTTGATGATCTTGATACCTTAGAAGCTCCTTTAACTAAAGAAGAAATTGATTTGATTGTTAAGAATTTGCCTTCAGACAAGTCACCTGGCGGATGGGTTCAACAGATTTTTTTAAAAAAATATCAGTTATTTGCAATGATTTTTATTCACTCTGCCAAGTTTTTTTATAATGAAAATGTTTGTCTGCAAAGTATCAATGATCTCACATTACTTTGATTCCAAAGCATACATATGCTTCAAGAATCAATGATTACATGCCCATGTCTCAAATTTTAATACATCGATCAAGATCATCACCAAAATCTGGCCAACAGATTACAAGAGGTTTTACCCCAGCTTATTCACAAAAATCAATATGGTTTTATTAGAGCAAGGGCAATTCAAGACTGTATAGCCTGGTCTTTGGAGTATTTGCATCTTTTCCATCAAACAAGACGGGGAGATTGTAATTTTGAAATTACAGTATATATGTTGATGACACCTTAATTTTTTTACAAGGAGATGAGACTCGGCTTCTTTCCCTCAAGGAAATTCTAAATGACTTTGTAGAATTCACGGGTTGAAAAGTGAATTACTCTAAATCAATGATGGTTTTGTTAATGTTTCAAAGTGCAGAGGCCGCAAATCCTTGTCAATTCCTTTGGCTGCTCCAAGGGGTCTTTTACCTGTTACCTACTTGGGTATACCTTTGAGCCTGACTAGACCAAGCATTTTCGACTATTGGCTTACGGTTTCAAAATGTGAAAGAAGGTTCTTTTCAATTTCTTCTCTCGCTTTCATTGATGCTTATAGGCTTGAGATGACAAATGCAGTCTTAAGTGCTTTACCAACCTACACTATATGCACCTTTCTCCTACCAAAGACAGTGATAAAACAGATAGACAAATATAGAAAGCACTGCTTGGAGAGGATCAAACACTAACAGTAAAAACCCCCCAAAGGCAGCTTGGGAACTTGTTTGCACCTCAAAACAGAATGGAGGTTTAGGTGCCCTCAATTTACAATCTCAAAATCAGAGCCTACTCCTTAAACATTTATAGAATTTTTTCAAAAAACATCCTATCCCCTGGGTACATTTAGTATGGAACACCCACTACCAGAATAGCTCACTGCTACATCACAACAGGAAATGATCTCTTTGGTTGAGAGATATTTGAAAATTTCTTGACACCTTCATAGGTATAGCATCAACTTCAATTGTTGATGGCTCCTCATGTTTTTTCTGGTCTGATGTTTGGAATCGAGAGACGCTTTAGATAGCTATGTCAAAACTCTTCTCCTATACAAAAGATGTTAATATTTCAGTTCACATCTTCCTAGGCGATCAGAATTATTTAGATCACTTCCATCAGCCTCTATCCATAGAGGCCTTTGCTCAACTACAGGAACTTTCCCTCATTCTTAGAGCTAGAATTCCAACCAGGTCAAGATTCTTGGTCTTATATTTGGGGCTCAAATATTTTTTTCCTCCAGCAAAGCTTATTCTCAACCGAGGGGGAACAACAATAGTATCTCCCATCTTCAAATGACTATGGAAGTCTGCCCGCCAACCAAAAGGAATTTTTTTTCTTCTGGTTAGTCTGAAAAGGAAGACTGAGTATAAGGGAATTCTTAAAAAGAAAAAACATGATGCTTGATGACTACAATTGTGTTCTCTGTCATTTGAGTACAGAAGAAGACTTAGAGCATCTTTGTCTTTACTGCCCCTTTGCAATGTTGTGCTGGAACCTATTGGGTGTTGCTCACCTCATTCAATCAGATGCCATGAACTCCTTTATGTTGTTCAAAATGCAGCTACAAAGCCCAGTTATCTTTGAGGCAATCACAACTATGTTTTGGCTATCTGGTCCACGAAATGGTTTGATCTTTTAGATAGATTCCTCAGTCTCTGGCCTGTATTAAAAGAGTCTTCAAGCATGAATTAGCTTTAGTTAAGCTCTGTGCTAAATCCTCTCTTCTTGTATATCTAGATTTATGGATCGAGCACTTTGTGTAATTTTCCTAATTTTTTCTTTACCTTTTTTGTTTCTTGAATTTTCTTGTAAGGACTCCAATTAATCAATAAAAGCACAGTAGGGGTTTCCGCTCCTATTGTGTTCAAAAAAAAAATGCCGTTGATATATTCTAGGCTATTGTAGAATGAAATTTTGGCATATATTTTCTATTGCCAATTAACCTTTTGTGATTTTCTTGGCCATGCAAGTGCTTATTAAGTGCCTCCAATATTTAAAGGTCGGTATTAAGATGGTCACTATTTAAGTTGACTATATACTATAAGTCGATGGCCACCAGTATGATACGATTAGCTCGAGTATATTTTGGGGCCATAATTAATTTTGGACCAAAGATACTTTTGTGCAAATAAACAAAGTCATCGTGTGGTCAAATATTTATCAGAGCTCCATGCATCGCATCCATGGAGGCATGACGAGATACGATCGGGCCGCGTGAGACAGCCTGCCCGACGTGGCACGTTCCAAGAAGCCCTTGATATATACGACTGATAAAATATATCTTCATGATCAAAGGTTTGTCTGTTGCAAACGATTTGAGATTCCCAACTCCAAGCAAGAACAAGATACGTACCGGCCGTCCTGCTGGGCCCATACTTCAGAGGCGCCCAAATGAATGTCCCTTAACATGATTTGGCCGAGATACTAATCTGATCGTCCGACTAACAAACGTGGCGGCTATTATTAAAAACAAGAGCACTCTAGAAACAAACTTTTTTGTACGCCGATATCTGCAAGATCCGTATATATACATCTAGTTGCTTGGCCGAGGGGTTGATATACTAGTATATAAATACCCGAGGCATTCAGGTCAAGGGGAGGCACATTACGCCCCGCGATGGCGGCATATTGATCAGATCATCATGCAAAGGGCATGCATAAGCCAAAGCCTGCAATACAGCTGCCCTCTCGCCGGAACCCACACGCCAACACCTGCCGTGCAGTAGGCCATCGCCGGCAGCAGCCAAGCCGCCCGTACCGTCGTGTATTCCGGCACCATCAGCAATCATCTTCACCGTCGACGAGATGCCCACACCCCACACCTATGGTGAGATTATTTATTATATTTATATAGATCTAGATGTCGTTTGTTTCCGGTCATCATCTAGACGGGCAGTACACCGGCGGCCAAAGCAACGACGAGATGCACGGCAGGCAAGCAAGCCGGCCGGTGGTCATCTTTAAGTTGATGATCTTCTAGCCATGATGACCTTGCCCATAAATCCATCTACGGCGGTTGTTCACGACGGCCCCAATGCCGAATCCGGCAGCAAGCATGAACATCAACATATTATTATGGCTAGCTACATGATCGAGCGTATCTACGCGGCACCTAGCAAGCAATGGAACGCCCCAATGATGAGCATGTTCACAACGGCCCTAACGGCAACTCCGGCAGCACACCGGCGGCCTACAGCAACGACGACCTACGGGCAGCATGCATGCCTGGCAGCGGTCCTCTCCATGATAACGGACTGGTGGCCACAATGACTTTGGCATCTATGGGCTCACAACGATCGATGATAGCCCAACAATCATCTTCATGGCGTCCGGTGGTGAGCAGCGGCGCAACAAGCAGCTGCAGCCCGGCCAGCGGCACATGGACGGCGAGCATCTTCAACTCCAGTGCAGAGCAAGCAGGCCCGATGTGCATCAAACATTCAAGCGACGGCGCCCCACAACAAGCGTGTCGTCCACCTCATCAACAAGCAGCACCCCGGCGAGCGTTCGGTGTGTTCAGCAACAGCCCGGCGATCATATCTTCACGACCTACGGGCAGCATGCATACCCAGCAAGCCGGCGGCCATCTTCAAGATGATGTTCTAGCCACGATGACATTGGCCCCTAAATCCATCTACGACGACGACGCCCTGAAACGACGACCAGCACAGCGCAGCCAAGAAGATACAAGGCGTTCGCGGCATGGCAATGGCATCCCGGCGAGATCACAGCAGTTGAGCAAGCAAGCATGACAGTCCGGCGGCGGTCAAGCATATCCACTGCCCGATAAGGCAGCAAATACAAACAACAAGATCAGCACAACAAGAAGCAAAGATACCATCAAGATGTTATGCAGCCCGAAGCGTTTTGGCCTATTCAGCGCGCGGCAGCCCGGCAAGGTGGCAGATCAGTTTCTGTGATAGATGAGCAAGACGTGTACAAGACGATTAACAGCAGCCCGACGGCGATGATCTATCATCATCAATAGTGGTCCGGCGGTTTGGCGACCATCCGAGGTGGCCCGGTGGCCGGCGGCACGACGACGTACGTACGTATACGTGCACCTCCAACGTGAAGAAGATGGGCCAGTGCATGGTGCAATTCAGCAGCAATTGTACTTATTGATAATTATTTTAATGGCCCACGCTACGCTTCAATGTGCAAAGCTTCCAACGTCATCGTGAAGTGAGGCAAAGCAAAATATAGAAGCAAGAAGTCAAGATCAACCGGGCTGTTGAAATCAGAGTTGCTACTTGCTTGTCGATCATTGATACTCAGCCCCTTATATATATATATATATAAACGCCGTGGTGCAACGCGCGGCCGAACAAATAAAACCGTAACGCAACGCACGGATCGGTGTCGTGGCGCAATGCACGACCTATGCGGGCATGGTCTACTTGCTCGCCAAATTTATCAAATATTTACATTGGCGCTGATCATACGTGTCCCGAAGTTTCACATGGAGAAATCTCCCAAGTATTACATGAGCACAAGTCTCACATTCACATACCATTTTTTCGCGACCGCCAAGGCCGGTGATCCATATGAAGTCATCCTTCTTCCCCCGACCGACGCAGGTGGGGACGTTTCCTTTTCGCGACCGACGAGGCCGGAAACACTTGTTCGCGACCGACGAGGCCGAACATCCTCGACTTCATTATGGGATCCGCATGGCGAGGCCGGATACCCTTTGCTAGAGACCCGGCGAGGCTCGCACCATTTTCATTTTACTTGTGCTTATGCATATATTTTGGAGACAACTCTGCATATATTTGGAGGCGACAATGACGACCATCGGGCATAGCTTAATCGGAGGTGTTCTCAGCGGTCCGACACGCGGATGTAATTAATGGTGGCCATTAGAGCCCCAGGGGAACGTAAACTACACAATCCTCGATTGTCGATGGAGCTCGGCGCAAATATATATATGTGGGAAATTATACTTTGTAATTCTCGATGAATAATAAAGTGATGTTTCCCTGAATTTGTGTTTATTGCACATTTACTTTATTTTGTATACGAATGTATCTTGGCACGCCGCGCTTTATTTTAGTACTAGGAAGTACGATCCAGTAAATCACAGAGAGATCCCGCTTTTTAGTGATTTTTCTGGCGAAACAACTATATGGATACACACCATAAAATTGAGCATTCACCACTCTATAATTATCTAAGCCAACGACTGCACTAGTGTGGAAATGATTTTTTGGTGGCAAGAGCAAGGTCTGGTAAGTGTGACAAACCGACAACTAGAATAAAAAGAGGTTGTCGAAATGCAGCCTGTAGAAGTGTTATATTATTAGGAAACAACAATTTTTGGTTGAGCTCGTAATAACCATTAGAGTGAAATACACCGTAGGTCCTCGAACTTGTCCGTAGGGTGCATCTAGGTCCATGGACTTACAAAACCTGGTTTAGAGGTCCTTTAACTTGCTAAGTGTATCATTTACATCCAAACCAGCGTTCCAGGCCTGTTTTGCATGCCAACGTGGCTGCTGTTTTGCAGGCTGCCCCCCGAGCATATTACTCATTTCATCACACCATCTTTCCCCATTTTCATTCTTCTCAACCAATACAATTTATAAACAGACAAGCTCACAAAGCAACAAGAGTGAAAATGTCATTGATAGTAATTTCCATATATATAATAGCTAGCATCCATACGAGTTTTGATGCTACCATAGCATAGAAGCCAAACTTGGATCATTTGACTTGACAAGAGTTATGGACCCATTACATATGGCCCCTTCTCACAAAGTCACACTAAAGTGGTAACTGCGGTAAAAAACTAACACATCCAACACATTTGGCTACTGATGGGTCAGAATCGTGTGTGTGCCATCTAACCGTCCCAAAAGCTATTCCAAAAGTTGTACCAAGAGAGGTACCCAAAACCCAAAAGCTATTCACAAAATAGTTCATGACTCCACCATGCCCATCAATTCAGGTTTGGTGCACCAGCAGAACCAAGATCTTTCTTGTTTGTTGGATTTTTCTTCTTCTTTGCAGGTCCCTCTATGGCATTCATCTTTTTCGGTTGAATATTGCGCTTGGACCTTCCTTCTTTTGTTGTTGTGGTGAGGATAGCTGGTCTTGAAGTTGGTTGGTTGTTGCCGATGAAAGATGAAGCAGGAAGAGGCCCATGATCAAGTGACATGTGAACAGGATCTGTTACCTATCACAAATGAAGACAATGGTGGTATGCATTAGTACAATGCAAGCTAAGAAAGACAATGGACAGCTACAAGTTATTCACCCTGTGATAACATTTGGGGACAAAGATACTTTCTTGGACCGCCACTGGTTGCACTATGGGCTGCACGCGTGTTGTATCATCACCTCCTCTACAAACATGTTGTGCATTGAGTTCATTTCCTTCTTCCTCATCTCTTGTTGTTGCAAAAGGTGGTGGCTGCCTTCTCACTTGCTGTTTTGGCCTGATGCCTGCATTCTTGAGTGCACAGCCCTTGGCATTGTGGTGAGGCTCATGGCACCAGGAACAGTGGATAATGATGCCATGCCTAGACATTGAAGGTCCATTTGTTCCCTGAACCTCATGGGGTTGCTTCCTCCTTGATTTGGGTGGCCTTCCTATTTTCTTCTCATATATAGGAGGCTGGATTTTAGGACCATTCATCTTCATCCAACACGTCTTGTCACAACATGGCATCACATTAAATCCATAGACGGCACTATAAGTCTCGGTAGTGTAGCATGGTGGTATGACATCTTCAGCTAGGGTCGTTTCATGTCTCAGGCAAGAGATGGCATGACTACAGGGAATGCCAGTCAAATTCCACCTCCTGTAGTCACAGTGCTTGTCATTGATGTTAAGCGTGAACGGTAATCTCACGCCCTTCACTTCAAAAACACCCTCGCCAAATAGAGAAACATAACAAGTGTTGGCCCACTCTGAGTTTTTTAGAATTTTTTTTTTCTAATCTTGGGACATATAGGGCCTGGCCACTTCTCATTAACATCTTTCTGCTTGTTGTACACCCTGCCCATTAGTTGGTCTTTGATCTTCACAATCATGTTAAGGATGGGCATTTCTCTTGCATCCAGTATGTATTTGTTGAATACCTCACATGAATTGTTCAGCAACAAATCACACTTAGGAAACTCACCGAAAAAAGGCTTTAACGCAAGTGTTGGGGGGCATCTGTTCTAACCATCTATGTGCATGTACATCTAATGTTCTCATTTTGTCCATGTTCCTATTCCATTCTACAACAGTTGTGGACCTAGCACAAGCCCAAAGTTGGGTTTTTAGGTTCTCACCTTTGAAGTGGCCTTGAAAGTTGGAGTACAAGTGTCTGACACAAAACCTGTGTTCTGACTCTGGAAAAACATCTTGGACAGCAGGTATAAGTCCACTGTACAAGCATTGAAACGATTAGTATCCAATGCAAAAAGAGAAAAAAAAAAATAATGTTTTAGTAGTATACAACCTTTTGCTTATCGGTCATTATAGTCCATGGATAAGTATTTTCAATCCCGAGGTCTTGCTTCAAAGTCTCTAGGAACCATTTACATGTCTTCTTTGACTCTACCTCCACATAGGCCATTGCTCTGGGAATATGCAATTGTTTGGGTCTACACCAACCGCAAATGGGAGACATCCTCCAAACTTAGTCTTAATGTGACATGACCATCCAAGCAAATGACAGGGCCTACAACCAGCTAGGAAACCCCTCTTGCATGCATCAAGTGAGAAATACATGTATTTGAAATGGCCATCATTGAGACCAACATAGAAAGTACTCCCAGGGTTTGACCTTCTCGGTTCATTGCCAAAATCCCACAACAAGTTGAACTGCTCCAACTCATCACCATAGATCGGTCCATTATCGGGTCTCCTTGCTCTACCTAACTTGCACCGGAGGGTGTCAAGTTCCACTCATTCTGCACAATCCTTGCAAAATTGTCAAGTGTCATCTTGTTATGCGCTCTACGAAGGCCTCGGTGTACTTCTCTGAAAGCCACTTGGCTGTGCAGCTCTTCAGATCCCATTCCTTCCTGCAATTGTGTTGTCCAACATAAGTTTTCACCATGAATGCCTTAGTTCTACTGTCATATGAAGCATACAAACCCCAGGGGTACCCTACAGCACAATGAGCTCTAACTCTTGTCTTGTCATTTCTTGGCATTTTGATATCAACTCTGTGCTTCAAGCTGTACTCCGTTATTGCTTTTCTCAGAAGTTGCACAGTTGAGAACACCTAGCCAACTTTGAAAGTTGGGTTCACCAGGTCATCGGGGTTGAAAGATCTAAATTTGAGCTTCGTTTCCTTTTCACCATCGACTCACCATCAAAATCAAAGTCATCATTAGTACTATCTTCTGTTTGGGTAGGAACAGATGGGCCTGTTGATGCCTCTTTGGCCTTGCTCGTCTTGTTTCCCCTTCCTGCACCCCCATCTAAGACTTCCTCATCTACATTGTCTGCAAACAAGTCATCATCACCATCTTCTAAATCATTGTCACTGTCATTGTAATTGTAATTTGAATCTTCACTGTCATCATCAGACATGTCTGCAGCATCATTACCATGGCTTGCAACATCTAAGTTAGTATAGAACTCTGGTGGTTTGTCCCTGGACTGCTTCACAGGGCTGACAACCTTGGGAAGCTCAGAACTTTGGTTGAGCGATATTCATCCCAATCGGTAACTCCCCGTGAACTTGTAGTGTTCAAAATAAAGCACAAAGTTCTTCACCCTATCTCGCAACTTGTTTCATTACCAAGCAATCGTCATCATAGGAAATGATCCTAAGCCCATCACTTAAATCTTTCCCGGGCAGTAACCAGTACACACTCACATTATCAGTCAGGCCATAATCTAGGCCGCAAGACTAGGTCCTCTATCCAAACATAGCACCAGAACTCTACTTCCACGTTGTCATACCATGTGACTTTTCCATCTACATTAGTTCTGTTAGCACCATGACCACAAAAAGAACCTCCATGATGCACTTCTAGTGAAAATTTGTTGAAACCAGGACCTACATTACACAAACAACAAACTTTATGGAACAATTTCACACCGCAACCCAAGCCGCAAAAAAAATTCTACACTAACAAGATGCATCCAAACCCTAGAAATCACAATTTCGCCCCAACAAGTACCCAAATTGGAGAATTCAACTAAATCCAAACCCTAACCATTCAAAGATTATGCAAAAAATTGCGAAGAACCTAGGAGATTGGGTACAGGGGAGACACACCATACTCGGGCGGAGGTTCTCCCTCCTTGCGGAACCCAATGACCATGCGCGCGGGCCACCTACCGCACGCGCCACCTGCTCAACCGCGCCGCTCCCTCTCCGGCCGCGCCTGGCCAGCTCCGCCCTCGCCCGCGCCCACCCTCACCGCACGTCGTGGGCGGAGTCCCAGTGCCGGCGGGCGGAGACCGGTGCCGCGGCGAGCCGCCGCGGGATTTCGGCGCGTCTGGCGCCGAAATGCACCTCCCGTGACGGAATAGAAGGATGCGGGGGGGCGACGGGGAGAAATTGGGCCGCAGAGGGGCCCGGTAGAATATTTGAGAGGCCACGATGACATACCACGCGATGGACAAAACAGGCCCGGAAAGCTGGTTTGGATGTAAATGATACACTTAACAAGTTAAAGGACCTCTAAACCAGGTTTTGTTAGTACATGGACCTAGATGCACCCTCTGGACAAGTTTGAGGACCTACGGTGTATTTCACTCTAACCATTATATTCATCCACTGATGCTAGGATACGAGGTTGATCCACCATAAGTTGTCCGTTCTAGAAATCCACCATAAGGTGAACATGAAAAGATGATCCATGCCAACTTTGGAATTATATATTATATATTATTATTGGAGTTGAGCAAATCAGGTCCAAAAATAATTTACAGAATTATAGTACATGATAAAAGAGTAAAGTAGGGGACATTAAAAAGAAGAGAAAGGGACAGAGCGGTGAAGTATTGGCACGGGAGAACACAATATATGTAAAATGGTACGTTTCTTGTTTGAATCCTTTGTTTCGCTAGCAAAGATGGTAATTGTCCATATATATTTAACCATCATGTATTAATACCGGATTAAATTAGGGCCTTAGCTACTTTTTGATTTGAGGTTGTCTTTTTAGGGTCAACTCCAACACCCAACAACCATCGAAATCAGGACCCCTAGTTTTTTTCTATTCTAGCACGTGCTCTATATATTTTATGTATTTGACCGAACATAATAATTTCAAACAATATTGCTATGAGTTTATACAAATGACTAATATTCAAAACAATGAATTGAAGCAGAGGGGTGCTAGGAGCCCAAACTTGGGTAGGACGATGCTAGGAAGGTCCATGATAGGTAGGATGCTACTAGGGATGCAGAGGGGAGACCGAGCTCAAATGGACTAGAGCTGAGAAAAGCACACAAGACATGTCAAGATTTTTGGTGGTTATAGAGCTAGGGGGTTCTGGTTTGCTGCATCCACTAGGATAAAGTGGGGGAGATTAGAGGTGAGTTTGACGACCGGAGAAGGTGGAAGACGTGGCAACAATAGGTAGCTGGATTTGATGGGTGACGATGGTGGAGGCATCACACAGGAGAAAAAAGTGTGCATCCGTGTAGGTATGGGTGAGGAAAGTTGTTAGAGTTATAAGATTAGTATCACATCGTCTATCCATTTTGGGTGTCAGTACTATGTACTCTATATAATCAATCCATGAGGCCTAATGCAATATTCCACCAATTATATCCTCCTTAATGGTAACACCAAACAAAAAGTAGGAGGTGCGAAGTGAAGCCCCCCCCACCCAAAAAAAAAAAAAAAAGGAAAGAGTAGTCGAGGAGGAAGAATGGGATCTTCTACTTTTAGATTTGCCCAAGTAGGGGCTTGCTAGGGTGCACCTTTTGCACTCCGGGCACGGTAACTAGGGTATGGGGGCAACTAAGGGGTTTGCTGAAGTTGCTCTAACTAGACTTCTATTATTTTAGACAGAGACTTCTCTTGGCCCATGTGATCCACTTGAGTATAGTGCTATAGTGTGTCTTAAGGCCCAAGCCCATCACGGCTTCCCTTGACATCTAGTCTATTGTCTTGAAATCCTTCTAAAATCTAAACGTTGCTAGCTTAAAATCATCCTAATCCAAAATCCTAGTAAACCAGCCTAACCTTTAACCCTAGTAGAAATCAAACCAATATAACCAAGCAAAAATCCGGCCATCACGATGTAAAATGGACCACAGAACTCAGTGGTAGCAATTTTGCAATGCAACAAAGAGGTGTTTCATCAGCGGGTAGCAACCATAGAGGGGGCTGCTGAACTTGGAGGTGTTGCGGCATCCTTCATCTTGCTATAAACCTTACAGGTGAATTATATATTGCCTAAAGTACTTATAGGAAGTCTAAACTTAAGCAACTCAACACCTATCTAGCTAAAAACTAAAATACACACAATAAGCACCACTCCATCATTTTCTAGCTCTATCCTTATAGCGAGTAGGAGTAAGTTGACGCCCATCTTATTTATGAATGGAAGTACATAATTTATATCTTGATGTGCAGCAAAAGAAATATTCAAAAAGTTTTGAAATAACTTACGATTTGGAATGGACCGAATACAGAAAATTTCCGGCAATACTAGTTTTTTTAGAAAAAGTATTAGAGAAGCCACGGAAAGAGAGAGTGAAAGGCCGAGCCTCTCCTGGACCTTGATGGCCTCACTTCAGCCCTCCCTAGCTGCAGCGACCCAATAATCTAAACTTGTTGGGCCTTGATCGGCCCCTATATACACACGTACTGCAGTTTCTCGCGTATATTATTGGCCTGGCCTGATACAATACAGCGTCGGCGTCCGTACGTGTGAATGCGATGCAGCGAACAACAGCTAGGGCGGACGTAGAAGAGACAAAGACGATCGATGATGACGACGGGGCGACAAGACCCGGCCTCGGTCTAGATTCTAGAAGTCTCTACTGCACCTATAGTACGAGCACCTATAGTACGAGCACGTAGTAGCTGGCTTCACGTCGCGCTGTGTGCGCGACGGCGCCGCCTGAACTGGAAGATCTTGGTTCTAGAAGTTTCTACTACCCCTTAGCTCAGAACGATCGACCCCGCGTGTGGTTCGTTCGGCGATCAGTAGTTTTCCTGCGTACATGCACCGAGTAAGTACTACGTAGTCCACAGCTGGAGGCCATCGGCCAAATAAAACTACCGTCGGCGGCCGCGTCGTCTACTGGTCTCTGCATTCTGGAACAAGGATGAACGTCCGGCCGCCGCCGCCGGCCGGCCTCCTCCCTCCATTTGATCTATTCTAGACCGCCGACACACACACACACGGAGGAGACTCTACACGTATGTCTGTTTTCAATTCACTATCACTTCGCCTTTTTTCTTCTTTCTACTGGATATAAATGCCGTACGCGTCCAGCGCGTTCTTTCAACACGCGTTGAGCTAAAGCCAAGTAACAACAACTACTCCTACTCCGCAGAAAAATATAAAACCTTCTAGTACAGGTACTCTATCGGTTCCAAAATAAACACACGCCATGTTTTTGCTTTTTGGACTAAATAATCCTTTTTAAAGTTTAATTTAACTAGGTAGATGAAACAATATCAATATTTATATGGTAAATATGTTTGCTATAAAATTATGCATGACAGGTGTCATATATACATATTAGTATTAGTATTTTTTTATTTAAAATTGCATAGTGTTTTTTTCTCGTAACAAAACAGTAGTAGCGAGGTTAATTATCAACCATAAAAATCATCAGTCGAACAATCCCAAAGTAGTGGATGCTTCCCAAAGTTCTAAGGATATATATACTTTGAATGCCATGGCTATTCTAGAAGAAGAGTCGGCCGCGACGGTGCAGCTAGCGCTACGCGGTCCTTTCGTCCGCGCAAGCCCAGCCCCAGCCGTTGTCCAGCTTTGGCCCTCAAGACTTGTTTACACAGAATCCAGAAGCTAGACAGCATGGCCATTATTGGTTTGGACTTTGGAGTACATGTACTTCCTCCGGGATGGTATTAGAAGTCGTTTAGGACAAATGACACGGTCTCCAAAACACAACTTTGACCTCTTATTATTATAAAAG
Organism: Hyparrhenia diplandra; assembly: GCA_015847255.1. Taxonomy (NCBI): domain Eukaryota; kingdom Viridiplantae; phylum Streptophyta; class Magnoliopsida; order Poales; family Poaceae; genus Hyparrhenia; species Hyparrhenia diplandra. The sequence continues at coordinate 210,022 of JADLZK010012961.1, forward strand.
TATTTATGGAGATGTGATATATGTATACTTTTATCAAAACATTTTTAAGACAAATCTACTCATATAATTTTTACATTTACAAACTGAACAACTTAAAAGTTATTGATGATTTATATTCCGATGTTTGACTCAAACCTTGTCCAAAACGACTTCTAATACCATCCACGGAGGAGTACCAATCATCCGCGTGATGCCAGCTTCATTTCGTGATCCTTTTTTGTAAAGTGTATTTTGATTGTCAAGTTTACTTGTGCTTTGACCGGCCAACCATTAGTCGGTAATTCGATGAATATAGGGGCTGTTTGGACGAAGCTATGGAGAAATCTATCTATCATGCAAATTGTCTAAACCATATATTGCTTGAAACCCGAGAAACACTTGTTCTGTTCTAAATTACAAGTTGATTTGATACATCCATAGAGCAAAATGGAGTATTTCTAAAAAAAAATCAAAGCGATCTATAGTTTGGAATGGAGGGAGTACTTATTTATTGTAATCTAAAAAAATGTCTAAAGTTGAGTTTTTGAATGTATATATATCATGTGAAATTATTAACCTATCGCTTTTTTAAATAATGGATAAATAATCCGGCTTCATCTATCGGTAGATAAAATCAGGCTAATTATTACAAAGTATCTCACAATGTTTTTATAAAAGATGACGGCTACAACATGTTTACAAGAGCAAAACATGTCTTGGGATAACCATCCACTAGAACAAAAAATTTGTAACGCGTGATGACTCAACATGTTGTGCGGCGTGTATCGGTCGTTCTCGCCGATCCTTATGCATTTGCAGACTTGTCCACCGACATAGTCAATGCGTTCCCCTGAACAGTACCTGCAAGAAAGATTTTGGTCTACATTTATCAAAAAATACTTCATTTCTTGTCAACTAAATTGCCCAACAAAGTGCAGCAGACCTTTGTTAATAAAAATGAATTATACTTTTTATTTGCAATTTTTGACCACCTTATGAATAAGTCATTCATATAAGTGGGAGGAGCTAAACCAAAAAAACTATATGTATAGCACGCCATAAGAATTTGGCATAATAACAATAAAAAAAATGTTGAATTGTTTCCAAAAAGTGGCAAACATAATAATTTTTGTCACCATTCCAGTCACGTCTAACTAAATTATCTTTAGTTAGAATCACACCTTTTCAGGTACCAAAGAAAATTTTTAATTTTCATAGAAACCTTAATTCACCAGATGTCTTGTAACACTCTAACTCCATTGTTAATTGACACAACATGCATAGACTTGACTGTAAAGGTTATAGATGCATTAAGCCCCTAAATAAAGACATCCCTTTGTTCACTTAAATTAATATCTTGTAAGGATGCAACAATTCTATACCAAGCATTTAGATTTACTCCCACTAAATTTCATCTAAAGAAAATATTTAGTGGGACTGAACTAAGCACTTTTGCTACATAATCATTTTTTTCTCCTAACAATATTAAACAACAACGGGAATTTATCTTTCACTGGCTTATTAACCAACCAAATATCATACCGTAACCTGATTTGGGTTCCATCCTTTACCCCTGAAGGAGCCAAGATCCAAAAAACAATCTTTGATATTCATTAAACTCTTCTAAAAATGAGAATCTGTTGGTTTTTAACGCAACTCCCTAAAGTCTTATCTTCAATATATTTGTTTCTTATCAATTCTTGCCAAAGGCCATCTTCATTTAGCAATTTGAAGAGCCATTTGTTTAGTAAACATTTGTTTTGTATACTTAAATTTTGAATACCTAACCCTCATTGGTCTTTAGGTTGGCATAAATTCTCTCATTTGGCTAATCTATATTTCCTTTTGTGGTTTTTATTTTACCAGTAGAAAATGATCTAAAACAATCTATTTTTTCTAGAACTCCTTTTCGTAGTTCAAAAAAAAAAAACATCACAAACATCGGTAAACTAGAAAGTGCCGAATTTATTAAGACCGACCTCCCCGCCTACCGATAACATTTTATCTTTCCATCCACTCAGATCTTTTTTTTCAATTTTTTCTTCAGTAATTTTCCAATCTTGCTTTTTAACTTTCTAAAATGCATAGGTAGACCTAGATAACGAAAAGGATATTTGCCAATAGCACATCCAAACAACTACGAATAGAACTCTTCTTGCTCTTTTGCTTTGCCAAAGCAAAATATCTCGTTCTTATGGAAATTTATCTTTAGACCCGGTAGTTGCTCAAAGGTGCTTAATAATAGTTTTGTGTTTATTACCTTTTGAACATCATGGCTCATAAAGATTCTTGTGTCATCCGTGATACTAAAGAATAGGCAAACCATCCCGGATTAAATTAGGTATAACCTCTTCAACCCGGCCTTGTTTTGCTCTAGCAATTAGTATAGCTAACATGTTTTCCACTATATTAAATAGTATGGCGGACATAGGGTCATCTTACCTTGAACCTTTTTAGTTTGGAAGTAATTGCCTACCGTATCATTCACCTTAATATTAACGTTTCCTTTTTTCTCGCAAAAAATTTTATACCCATTGACACCATTTTTGTGAAAAACCTTTCATTGTTATAAAAAACTCCATTTACCGTTATCATTAGCTTTCTCAAAAATCAATTTTAAAAATTATCCTATCTTTCTTTTAGAATGAAGTTAATATATAGTCTCATGTAGAATCACTGTCCCCTCCATAATATTTCTTCCCGGCAAAAAAAGCCATCCGAAAGTGGATCGTATTATCTTTTTTGTGCTATGGTAGTTAACCTATTAGTTATGACTTTTGTGAAAATTTTGAAAGACACATTCAATAAACAGATAGGTCTGTACTATTGAATTACTTTTGCATCCTTCTTTTTTGGTAAAAGAATGATGGTTCCAAAGTTAAGGCGATTTAGAGGAAAAATCCCCCGATAGAAGTCCGTAAACAGGGCCATCAAATCATCTTTTATGACATTCCAAAAGACTTGAAAAAACTTTGCCAAAAAACATCCGAACCTGGTGCCTTATTATGTTCCATCATGAAAATCGCAGCCCTTACCTCCTCTTGTGAGAAGGGTTTAGTCAAAAATAGTTCTCCAGCTGAGAGATTTGTGGAATGTCCTCGCATTTGTCTCATCCTACATGATTTGAGAGACCTCTCGATGGACCAAACAAACTATTATAATAATTGATAATATGCTCATTTAATTGGGCATCACCACCTATTATATTGTTCTCATCCTCCCAGCTGAAAGATACGAGTTTTGTGATGTCTACCATTAGCAAGAAAATGATAATATTTTGTGTTTGCATCCCCTTCTAAAAGATGTTTTGTCTTAACCCTTTGGTACCATTTAATTTCTTCCTCCCTAAAGAGCTCAGCTAGTCTATTATTTAGCACATGTTTTAAATCCAATTTGATTGATTTATTAGTGTGATTGTTTCTAATTTTTATCTAGTTCGTCCAATTTATTTAATAAAATTGTCTTCTCTTTCTTATACACACCATCGAGATTCTTGGCCCAGACCACGAAGATGTTGGCATAACCTTCTAATCTTGGCCTGCCATCTTTCTATAGGTGAGTTTGTCAACAAGAGTATTTTGCCACACATTGGTAACCATCTCACAAAAACCATATCTCAGTAACCACCCCAACTCAAATTTGAGCAGATGTTGATGATACGAAGATGGATTATTTGTAGAGAAAAGTAAGGGTGTGTGGTTTGAGATTTCTCTATTTAAGGTATGTACGTTGATGTGAGGAAATTTGTTTTTCAAAGTCGGTGCATGTAAGAATTCTATCTAGCTTTCCAAAGGTTTGATTAGGTAAATTATTTGCCCAAGTAAAATTTCTACGACATCTCTATTTCTCTTAGAGTTAGCGAATCAATCACAACATTGAACATAAAAGGCCATCTATCACAATAATTAGCATTATTTTTCTTATCCGGTCTCCGAATTATATTAAAGTCACCACCTATGATAATAGGTACAACTTCTTTAGAACATACACGGACTAGCTCGGATAGAAAATAAGATTTGTGCTCGGGCCAAGCAGGACCATAGACCAAAAATTAAACTAAATTTAAAATCATCTTCTTTGTGCCTAAGTTTAAATCGAATGTAGAAGTCACCATCCTCAATTTCACCTATGTCAAAAGTTAATAAATGAACTCCTAGAAGCATACCACCGGATCTACCCCGTGGAGCCATACGAAAGGGCAGCCTGAGAAAATCTCACTTTTGTATAGATATTATTCGATGTGGTTTGTGGATAGTTGGCTCTACCCGTCTTGATAATGCAATGAAATCTAAGTTTTTTTTTTTTTGTTAAATCGACAAAAAACTTGTATTTTTTACGGTGCGCAAACCCATTGCAATTCCAAAATATTCTTTTTGTTTAAACTGAATTTTGTTTTGTTTTAGATTTCTTTTTTATGGCCCTTAAAATGTGATATGGGGGCTTGTAAACACTTAGGGTCACAGTCTCCATCACCTAACCCCTCTGCAATTTCAGAGCAAATCAGATTTAAAGCCTCTAAATCTAAACCATCTTTATTTGAAAAAAATGTCGAAGTGTCATCAAAATCAACATTATTAGAAACAATTCTCTTTTGATTCTCAGCTAATCGATGACATTCAATATTTCTTAACAAGTCTAAAGACTTATGAATTTTATGATTATTATCCCCTAGCGAGAATACCCTAGGATTTTCTTTGAATTAAATAAATGTGTATCATCTCGAAAAGTAAATGGGAATTATTACCTTTTTGAAGAAGTCTCCAAATTCTAGTGCGCCTTCAACTTGGCCGCCTTCTCCACTGAGTTCTGGTCTAGGGTCGAAGCATTCCGCTTGCTTGATCTCTCTGGTGACACTGACCCTCCAATATGTTCTTTCATTTTATTTAGTATTCCAGAGTCATTTATGGGGCTCATTAACTTAGTATTCTATTGACCATTAGGCGGTCTCAATGGGGTTTCATAAGCGTTTCATGCACATTAAATAGGGCGCCACATCGAAAAAAGTCCACTTTTTGCATGAAGCGTGAGGAGAGAGAAGGGAAAAGTTTCATGTTGGTGAAACTCTCTTGACACCGCGAATACCAACTATCTACGAGTCATGAAATTAAATGCCTATGAAACCACAAGATGAAACTCTCTATTGAGAGTATGAGTTTCATCCAAGTTTCATTTTCATTTTATATGACATAATAGTCTTGGAAACAACGAAATGAAACTCACCATTGAGAGGCGGCCTTATTGTCGGGAGCCATCAATACAGTAGCCCCAGGTGGCGAGTAGAAGCAACCTATCGCTTTTGTTAAAATCTGAAAAAGAAAGAAAAAAAAAACGATGAGTATACTCCCCGTTCTAAAATGTTTGTACCTTTCAATAAACAACTTTAACAAATTATATATTAAAAAATATTAATATTCATCATACATAATTAGTATTATTGAAAAGATTTTTTGAACCTAGTTTTTTAACAAATGTATTTAAAGATAGAAATGTTGCTACGTGTTTTTGTACAAATCGAGTTAAAATTATGACATGAAAACAAAAAGACTAACATTTTGGGACCAGGGAATATGTCTAACGATTCTCCTTCAGTGCTACTGCTACCGAATAGCTGCACAGGATAGAGGAGTAGTAGTAGTACTAGGTGCATGGCAGCAGCCGGCCTTTAGTGCTAGGGGACAGCCGGATAGGGCCAGTGAGATTTTTCGGTAGTTCTCCAAGTAACCCCCGTGTGTACAAGGTCTCGAAGTTTCCAGATTAAGAAGTTTCTATAACGATTTCTCGATCCGTTTTTTCCAATCTTGCTATTGCCGAGTGCGGGGATTTGTGCATCTGTCTCGTTGTCGCGCCGTTATTTATGGAAGGAGTATGGATCAGTCACTGACAGGAGTCAGGACAACAAGTGAGCTGAGCTGCTCCTATAAATATCTACACGACCGAGATACGAGAGTTATACACCGACACCAACAGAACAGGGCAACAGATGCAGCCACCTGCTTGGTCCCCGTCACCGACGGCGGCGGCCTTACCCGAGGCCATGGAGACGGCAGCCATCGTGGCCGCCCTGACGCACGTTATTGCCCGTGGCCGTACAGCAACGGTGGCGCCAACGCCAGCGCCGTCGCTCGTCGTGCCGCCGTGTGCGTGGGTGCCAATGGGTTGCCACTGCCAGTGCCATCAAGGACACGTCAGGCCGGCGACGAGCCATGGCTGGACCGGGACGTCTCCGGCGCCACCGCACATTGTCTCGGGTACCTCTGTTCGCTCTCCTGCACCCGTAGCGTCGCCTCGCCCGGGTGGATGCTCACGTGCCTCTCTTGTGTTGATCAGCCTCTGCAGTGGAAGACGATCACATCGCGCCTGCGCCGCCGGGTTTGACAATGACGGCGTCGCCATCACAAGCTCCATCAGCCCGCATGTGGGCGCAGGGGACGATGGAGAAGGTGATGCCACCGACGCGGCGTAGCTACCGCGGGGTGAGGCGTCGGCCATGGGGCAAGTGGGCAGCGGAGATCCGTGACCCCAAGAAGGCGTCGCGGGTCTGGCTCGGCACGTTCGTCACCCCCGAGGACGCGGCGCGCGCCTACGACGCGGCGGCGCTCCGTCTCCGGGGAGCCGTGCCAAGCTCAACTTTCCAGAGGACGCGTCATCGCTCCGTCGCCCGCCGGTCGCCGTGGGTTCCTCTCCGCTGTCGTCCCGTTCACGGTTGGGTTTGGATGGTGGCACCACGAGCACCACGCCGTGGCCGTGGCCGGAGATGATGTACCGGAGGGACGCCGCCAGGACGGATGAGTTTATGGTGAGCGGTGAAAAAATGGCCGGTTCTTGGGTTCCTGGAGCATCGGAACATCAACGCCGTCGCCCAAGCCTGTATGTTCCAGTGCTCCCGTCGTCGACGCTCCTGTGCTTTCTGTGAGCCACGGAACGGGGAGCAGCGGAATAGAAGACGCGGGGAATGCTTGGGACTTCCACTAGAGCCTCAGAGACTTGTAGGGTAGGAAGAGACTTGTAGGATAGGAATCACCGTCGTCTTGGCTTTCTTTGTTTTTTTTTTTTCGAGTTTCGTTTCTTTTCTGTCTATTTATTATATTATTACTTCTGTGTACATATACCCTTTTCTGAAATCAAATTATATTTCCGGTAGGCCAATTTCTCTTTAACTAGTAAAATGTCATCCACAAAGTTACGGATAGAACGTCCCACCCACTCTCAAAAGTCGGCTCAATGTGCACTGTTTTGCGGATTCATATTTCTCAAATGAGTTCAAACCATATATTGTATGGTTTTCAGTATTTTACGGATGATATTTCACAGTTGTTTTTCACACCTCATAGCCCACGACAACTTTTTTTTTTACAGTCATAGCTCAACCAAATCGATCCTTAAGAGTTGTTTAGCTTTTGAGAAGTCTAAAAATAGTAGTCTAACAATGGCGAAAAGCTCAAATAAAGTAGTCTTTTTACTCCCAAGGACATTTAGAAAAAGATTCTCAAGGAGTAGCTTTCAGAGACTTTTAGTAAGAAATCCCAAAAAAATTCTCTTGTTTGGTTTCATAGGACTAAAATAGATTTTTTTTTTAGTTCCAACTCTAAAAAAATCGCTCCAACCAAACAGGGTCTACGTGTTACACCCAACCGCTAGGCATATTTCCTTTCCATCCATTCATTGTTCATTTCACTAAGCCCTATTTTCATGAATTTATACTAGTCTCTGCCTGAAATGAGAACATAAACCAAATTAATCTTTTTTCTTTCTTCATTTAATAGTTGTTCTCGTTCTTTTATGCCCCAGTTCAAGCACGACTGCCATACACAGATACTGCTAACGAGAGCAAAGCAGTAATAGAGTATTGGTTCGGTATCAGTTCATCCCATATATTTGTGGTGAACAACTCCTTTTCTCATGCTTATAATTATTACTAATAACAAGAGCAAAGCAGTAATTATTATTAGCTTGTGAAGTCGAGGTGGTGGTGGTTCAACTCATTTGCCATTCCATTCCATCCCAACCAAAGAGCTAAAAGATGATTGACCATCACATTTCTGAAACCCCAATAAGTTGTCTTCAGTAACATGGAGACAAGACACTTGCAGTAAGGAACTTCATAACAACCCAAATAAGTTTTCTTCAGTAACATGGAGACAAGATACTTGCAGTAAGAAACTTCACAACAAGTGTTACTTTTCATTCATGCAACTTACAAGTTGCCTTCATAACTAGTAGTTTGATCATCTAAAAGGCTCACAAACTGTGTAGATGACTGATAATAGCGGCTTCAAAAGGTTTTAGCCTCAGAGCTGCGAGCTACACAACCCCACAGTACCGCTTTTTCTTCTCTCAACGTCACAGCAACAAGGTGTGTATGAATCCCATTGGGTCACTCATATTTCATGCTGCTTGAATCCTTGCTGCTACTGGATGATTTGGAGGAATAGTACGAATAGCACATCCAACATTTCTTAATTCAAAAAAAAAAAAAAAAAAAATCAAGAGTCTTCAGGTCCAAACACGAATAGAGCCATCCACAGAAGATGTCAACATGCAGGCCTTCGTTGGGTGGTAACTGATGCTAGTTACCTGCCAAAAAGAAATAGTGTTACGTAGATGTACATTAAGCTGTTAGACAGCATAAGGTGCAATTCTTCTGGAAAGAAAAGTACCACAGAACTATGTGCCCTGAATTTTGCAACAACAGGTGCATCCACTAGCTCCCAGAAAAATACATAACCATCCTCAGATCCACCAACAACAAATGCATCGTCATTCGTCAGACAGGAATCCATCTTGAAGGACTGGAAATATTATCAACCAGAAATTAAAAAATGCAAAGTTGCAAGCGAATAGGATTAGAGTTTCTACTGAAAACCCTTGCATCAATCATCGAATCATAATGGTTTATTTAGTTTTTTTTCAGCTCTAACATCAAGCAAGCAATCTGCTCTCCTTTCAATGAATTAAGCAGACTAGCAGTGTTTCTCTACTTCATCCACTAAAAATTAACGATGCATCGTGGTTCACTATTTTACACAGCTGTATACATTTCCTGCATTCTTATGTGAAACTTATCAGGCTAAGTTGAAATCAAGACTTATATCAATGTAAGTATTCATATGTTGGCAGTATCACAAATGAAGATTATTGAAGAGATACCTTGCACATATGTCCCTTATACTCCTGTAACAGTTCTCCAGATGACCTAAAAACGCAACAGACATCAAAACATTAATATTTTGTACATGATGCCCCTCTATTTTTACATTGAACAGATGGCACCACTCTACTCAACAGACCAGAAAAATCACGACACTTTTGTCTTTATCATGATGGAAAGATAATATGACGAGTAATTGTATCACACATACTTAACATTCATAGACTAACAGTTAGTGATGCACATCTAAACTTGCTATGGATATATTGTTTCTTCCTTTTCTCCCCAGACAGCAGCAACTGTCAATGATGAATGGGCAATGGGGCCATTATAATGCGGACTCTCAAAGCACAAGAAAATCGTTCTAGTTGCGTGCACCAAAACATGAAGACATGGCTCCTAATTGTGATGCCATAGGAATTCAAGCACGATGATCTTCTGATGCACTGGAACGCACAAAGTAAATAATAGCGTGTGATTTGTTGCAGAGACAAATAAAAATGGTCCATTTAACTTGCTAGCTACCCAGGAGAGTACATGCTTCAATACCAAGTTAACTTAAAGCCTTCTAATGTATATGTAAAGGAAACACGAGGCAAGCCTGAACTTGGACCACAATTCGCAAATATATTACTGAGACATAAGGAGCCTGCAAGTGCAACTGTAAAGCACCTCCATGGCACCAACAGCAGCTTAGTGCAGCTGCAGAGCACAGTAATTGAATATATTTGGACAACAAGAGTTCCATGAGTAATGGTATGGCAAAGCAGTGACGAATCAGAGACCAAGGGTTAAGGAGAAAATTAGCTTTGATCAATCCATTAAAGATGGTAATGAGATTGGCAGCTATGTTAAGATGAGGAATTTCTTCTACAGTCCATATTGCCATCATTAGTAACCATATCATAGGTCCAAAGCTAAAGGAAGAGTGTGACTGCACCCTTCTATAAAGTAGAGGAGAATAATAATAACCCATACTTGAGTAATGGGATTTAGTTGCTCCAAATTGATAGATAAAAGAGGTTCCCTGCAATTTTGTGCCCGAAAACAAAATACTGAGAAGCTTGTAAATAGCACTTACTTGTCTAGAAGACGCACAGTAGAATCCAAACAGTTAGCTAAAAGGCAATTGCTGTCATTTGATAATGACACACAGTTGACAGGATGCCCCAGATTATCAACAGTCTCCCTGTTACAAGCAAGAGGGAAATGAATCAACAAACCATACAGAAACAATTGACAGGAGTAAATGGCTTAGGGTTCAAGGTACTTCCATAAGAAGAGGGAATAACCAAACTACCAAAACCAAAGAGTACATGCCGAAGCTAAAAGGTAAGTTTTACTGGGACGGCAATTCACCCGCGATGTTATACGGTGCTGAATGTTGGCCAACAAAAGGCGACATGTCCAGCGGCGAGTGTGGCTAAGATGCGTATGTTGTCTTGGTTTTTGCGGGCATACAAGAAGGGATAGAGTTCGAATGAGGAGATTCGGGATAGGGTCGAGGTGGCACCAATCGAGGAGAAACTGATTCAACAACGGTTGAGATGGTTTGGACATGTCCAACGGAGGCCTCTCGAGGCCGGTGCGTAGCGGAGTTTTAAAGCGGGGAAGACAATGTAAAGAGAGAGGCAGAGGTCGACCTAGGACCGACTTGGGGACGAGACGCGATTAAGAGAGACTTGAAGGAGTGGAATATCTCTAAGGAATTAGCTATGGATAGGGCGCTTGGAGACTAGCAATCAACGTGCCTGAACCGTGACCTTTATTTTCGTTTCCTGTTTAACCTTTCTTTTTGTCTTGTGCCCAGCCTACCCCAACTAGCTTGGGACAAAAGGCTAAGTTGTTGTTGTTGTTGTTGTACATGCCAGATGTAATTCATAACAAAATAAGGCATCACATACCTACCCATGCGAATGTCAAATGCCCGGACAGTACCATCAACACTGCCAGCAATTATCTCTGTCTTTGTTAAGTTAACTGACATTACACTATCTTGAAAAGTATCAATTGTCTGCAACATGACAGAATAGACAGCAAGTGTATAAGACAACAAGAAAAGGAAATATAACAAAACATGACACATCTATGTATATCAGGTAACAATGTATAACTACCTGAATAGGGTCGCTGCTATGTGACCTGCAGTCAAATGCACGCACTGTACGGTCATAACCAGCTGAGACTACAACAGCGTTGTACTCATTAAACTTCACTGAATTGACCTATCGAGAGCAGAATAAAGATGGCTGAGCAGGATAACAAATCTCAAAAAATTAAAAATCTAGCACGCAGAGACTATCAATTTATAAGCATCACCAACAGGCCTGACCATAATAACAAAGTTGAACCACAGTGTGCAATGCCAACTGCTAAATGCAAGTGATACTATCAGATAAAAATACGAGTACAACCACCAGAACTCCAGAAGTATGGTTCAGAGCACTGCTTTGGATGCAGCTGGTATTATTTTGTCCCAGGTGTTCTTCAGGTAGCATTCACCAGTGTTCAGAGCAACAAACAAGAATTGTAATATACAAATAATAGAAGCACTATCACCCACACAATGAGCACGGAACTGCTAGATTTAAATTGTGCGAACTGCTTAGCTCCAAGAACAATCACATTCTGTCGTGGCCATCAGAAGACGGATGAAAAACTCCATAAATAACGGAAAAAAAGAAAGCATCAACTGATTTAATGCATTACCTCGCTGTTGTGACCGCGGAACTTGCGGATAACGCGGCCCGAGGCAACGTCCCAGTAGAAGATCTGTCTGTCAGCGCCGCAGGACACCAGTTTCGCGTTATCCCTGTCCAGAAACAAACGAATGAACAACAAGAAGCACTTGGGCGAATTTTCCGTTGCCGCGTCTCCGGATCAAATACGAAGGGAGGAGACAAGGAGGCGGAGAAGGGGGCGCGTGCTTGCGTACGTACGAGGAAGAGTGCACATCGCGGACCTCGCGGGCGTGGGACTTGTAGGTCTTGACGTGGGCGCCGGTGTGAGGATTCCAGAGGCGGAGCGTGCGGTCCTTGCCGCAGCTCAGGCAGTAGTTGCCGTCCCGGTTGAACCGCACGGCCAGCACCGCTCCCTCGTGACCCGACAGCGACCGCGCCTCCGTCCGCGGCAGCTGCTGCGCGGCCGTCCCCGAGGACGTCATCTCTCTCCGCCGCCGCCGAGGATGGGACGGAAGACGACGAGTTCGACGACCACCGGAAAAGATGAATGGTGGGCCGATGATGTGGGTTGGGCTGACTAAATGGAATGCAGCCCGTAGCCCACGAGACAATCATAGATGACTATAATAGCAGTCTAATACCCATTGCATTCCTCTAAAAAAAAAAAAAATCGCATAATCTTATCAGTACAGTTTTTGTTGCTTTTCATTACGTGCTTTCAGAAAGGGCACAAAAAACCACTGTTTTCCTAAAATGATGGAACCCAACAAATATACTCCACCAAAAGGCCTACTCTCTTTATTTGTTCCAAAAGTGTGAGCATTTTAGCATCAACCCATGACATTTGCTATTTGTTCAACTTTGTCCATTTACAATGCATATTGGAATGACGGGTTCTCATCAATTTTTCTCATAAAGGTACATAAGCATGTTTCTTTGCTTGACCATATGCCATCTTTCGTTGCCGCTTGCCTCGTAAATAGATCTTGTGATCACCGGTGTGTAATCGAGATTAAGTGAGCCACCAACTTGGATCGTAGCCAACTCATGTCTCAATCTCAAAACCTTGTAAATCTGAAATTTTCATTTGAGACAACATCAAGTGTGAGGTTTGTGGCAACCGAAGGATGCAAGCGTGTTCCAAAATCATATCGATCCACGTTATAATTTCCTTTCTCTCGGTCTAGTACAAGACCCATGCGAACTTAACAATCGGTTCTAGTTTTAACTCTTGGACACTTCATTAAACGACTTCTTTTATTTTGCAATCTATGACCCTCATTTGCACAAACATATCTACAGGATCTGACCTTTTCATCCAACTTTCTTTTGTTTGTGTATCGCTTTTTCTAACCTCAAAACCCTTTCCATGCCTGATTTATATTACATGAATTTCATGCCAACGTGAGGTAACAATCTAGGAACGAAACACTCTAGTCTAGAAATAAAAAATAACGATTAGAAAACGTTATATTTGCTACCAAGTAAAAATCTAAACAACTATCGGATCTCATGGATAAAAAGGAAGTCATGGTGTAACACATCTTTTCTCTTCCAAGACAGAAGTAGAGCCCAATGTGCTACTCAGGGCATCATGTCCTCGTCCTCGTCCGCGTCCTACAATGCACCTCGAATGAATTGTGGCCCTGTTGGAACTCGTGCAACACTTCCGTCGTGATAGGAGATAGGGGCTCGGCGAACGCATCATCTGAAGTAACTTTGTTATTTTTCATCTTTATGCTTTTGTAGTTTAACACAAGAAGCAATAATGGCACAAACATGGTCTCACTAGCAAATAGGCCTCCCTGCCGACCGATGGCGCTCAGTGCCCTGCGTTTTTTTTTACCGACCGGTCCTATCAAACCGCCCGGCCTCGGTTTCGTAAACCGTCCGGTTACCGTGAAAACCGGACGGTTACCGGACGGTTTGAAATTTGAATTCAACTGAATTCAAACGGGCGCCTAACGGTAAAAATCCGTAAACCGGCGGTTTGGAATTTATACCGCCCGGTTTGAGCGGTTTATCGGCGGTTTGAGCGGTTTGAACGGTTTTTCAAAATTCAAAATGTAATTTTTTTTTTATAAAATGCTAAAAAATTCCTAAAAAAATACTTCATGATTTGTAGAATCCAATGATGTCAAAATTACTTAAATTTGAGTGTGTTTAGTATGTTTTTCGACCTTCATGATTTAATGGGCCTTAATGGGCTAATGGTGTATTTTTTTTTTTTCTTTTTTTTTCAAACTTAGATTTGAAATTTTTTATACCAAACCAACTCCAATTTGACAAATTTTTATACCATTGGCTTCTATAAATCATTTAACTATTGTACAGAATTTTTTCAACGATTTTTTTAAATTTTAAATTTTAAATTTGCCTTCTTTTTTATACCGGCCGATGCGGTTCTGGGACCGGCCCGGTATAAACGGTAAACCTTGGTTTACCGCGGTTTACCGTCCGTAGAAAAACGCAGTCAGTGCCCCCCAATGCAGGCAGCATTGGGGCACTAAACCCAATGATGTTTTTTTTTTTGCAACAACTAAACTCAATGGTGTTGACATCGGCCATCGAAGAATTCCCATTCTTCTAATTGAGTGAGTCCATAATTGAGTTTGCTTGTTATGACTATACACAACTGAGCTGGTACATAAAATTCTCCATCCATCTTAAATTGTACTCGTAGGAATCTTGAAAAGTCAAACCATTTAAAGTTTGACCAAATTTGTTTGATAAGATAATAGTTTAGGATGCCTACGTATCATTATATTCTTTGTCAATTATATTTTCATAGTATTCCTATTTGATGTCACAAATCTTTATAATTCTTTCTATAATTTTAGTCAAATATGAGATGTTTTGACTCTTCAAGATTATTAAAATTATTTAAAATTTGGAATGGAGGAAGTAACTATGTAATATAAGAAAAGAAAGTCTTTGTGTTTGAGTATTATTGATACGAGCATCATATAATCATATAATATAAATCACGTGTCTTGTTGCAACTCACCTGCATTTTTGCTGGCCAGAAAAAAAATACACTCCAAATTCACTCGAAAGATGTTCAGCTTGCGATACGTGTGACTGCTATATTTACACAGTAACTATTTATAGCAATCATCAATTCTGAATTTCCAATCAACATGGCCAACCGAGGGAAGCTCGATCTCCCCAGACTTTCAGGAGATGGCGAAGCCGAAGCCGAAGAGGCCGCCCCCGCGGCGCGGGTCAAGCATTCTCCGGCGACCCGTCGCGGTAGGCAAGCCTGCCGCTGGCTGCTGCGGTATATGTGGGCGTCGACTGCCTGCAGCATCTGTCGCCCGTTTGGCACGGCCGGCTGCGGCCGCCGCTCTGGGCAGCGCTGGCGCTCGCAATCGCCGCGCGCGCGCCGTTCTACCGGCGCTGGGACGCCGAGGTCCGCGCCGCCCCGCGGTTCTTCGCTGCCATAGCGTTCATGTTCGCGGCACTACTTTGTGAGGCCCTCTCCGTCCGATTCGTCAGCACCGTCCTCGGCCTCCAGTGGCACCGGTCAGTTCCTTTCTCCTGACCGATGCAATGCAAAACTGATCGACCGAATATTTGAACATTTTAGAATTTTCCTACACAAATCACAAATGTATCTCAAGCTGAACATTTGTATGGAGACTGTAGTTCATAGGCATGTGTCTGTATTCATTTGTGGAACCATAGATATTATATTGTGTAGATTTTCTGATGAACATTTTCGTACATTTGTGTACATTTTTATGGACTACCTATGAATTACATTTGTGTACGCACAGCTATTAACCGATCGGAATTCTTGTCTAGCATAGTATGTGTCTGTATTGAACGACTGTACTCACTTATTTGTGGATGATGGAGTACATAGGTGCAGCCAAGAACCATAGATATTATTCTGTTTTTTCATCATCTTGTGATTTTGTATAGATTTTGTTTGTTGGGGTTGAAACTTGAATGTTTTCTTTTTAATTAGCATGATAAATTAAATCTTCACATGGTCTTTTTTTTTTTTTTACTTCGGCTATTAGTAGTTTAATATTTTCTCCCCAACTTATAGTGGAGCCAGATACTTTTAGTAATCTGAGCAATTCTCGTTATGCAAAATTGTTTACTTTGAAAAATACAGCACGCTGGGCGACCTCGAATCATGACATTATCTAATATACTAATACTGTTAGACTTTCACAGACCAGTTTTTGTCTTTTATCATAGATTCCCCTGTTTAGTTTACATATTTCAGTACAATCAAAATTCTGCTCATCTGAAGCACTGGAACTGTTCACTAATAGAGATTCACTGTTATCAACAGATCTACTGCTCCTCTTCCTGACATTGGCCAGTGGATGCTTCTAGCATTGAGTGGGAAACTTCCCCAAACAGTGGTTAATCTACTGAAAGCTCGCATCATCACTCTTCATCATTACTTGATGTTGTTTATCATGTTGGCGTTTTTCGCCATTGTTTAACTGCATCAAAGGTCCTGGACTCGGAATAGGCTCAAGGTATATGTTCACTATGGCAGTTGGACGTTTGCTCCGGACCATAACATTTCTTGCTACGATTCTTCCGTCTCCTCGACCTTGGTGTGCCGAATCTCGATATCAAATACCTGACCATCCACACCCTTGGGCACAGAAATATTATGCTCCTTATGCTTCAGATCGAAACATGATCTGGAGGCTCATGAAAGAGGATACTCTATACGGTCAGTACATTCAGCTTATTATCCTAACTTTTTTTGAAGTGTTATTATCCTTACTTTTAACCGTATAACATAGCTGCTTTGATAACCAGTGTGAGCTCATTTTATTTTCACCCTTCCTGATTATAGCTACTCCTCAAGATTACCCTGATGAGTACAAACCTGACTGGGGATTGATGAGTTTCTTAATAGACATTTTGAGGCCAAGCCCTGGAGAGGGGCCCTCATGGTATCATCTGCTGAGGAAATCAAGTGGTGGTTGTAATGATCTTGTATATAGTGGACATATGTTTGTTGCCGTCCTAACTGCTATGGCATGGGCGGTATGCGATGTTTTTTCTTCTTCTCAACTGATTGAATTGTTCATGTCGTGCCTTCAAATTACCCTTCCAATGTCATGCACTCCTTCGGCAACTGGAATCAGTTTTAACTTTTGTTTCAAAAAAAAAAAAACAGTTTTAACTGCCAGAGTCATCCTATTTTAGATATGTTGCTCCATGGCCAAAACAAAATTGATAGAATTGTCTGGCTGTATATAAAGTTATATTTGATTCCTTGCAACCTATATTGATGTGTTGTACAGTGTCCTATATGCTTTGTGACAATTGCAGTTCAATCAACCACTACATTTATAATTTGTTACTCAAAAAACAAATCAATACAATGGTCTGATATGCATAACGAATGCTAAGTTGTGTTGAGAACTTGACAAGACCCTCCTTTTTTAATTGTCTTGCTTAATTTATGTGTTCATATGTTACTCTAGAACAAATATCATTTTAACACCTTAACATATTATCCATCTATATTTCCTCACAGGAAGCATATGGGGGATGGAGCTCTGTTGTGATATGGTTCCTCGTGATCCACAGCGCTCAGAGGGAGGTACGGGAGCGCCATCATTACAGTGTTGACTGCATTGTAGCAATCTACATTGGGATCCTCTTGTGGAGGATGACTGGGTTTCTTTGGTCTGCAATGGAAACCAATCGATCCAAAAGGCTTTCCAAGCTTGATGAGGTTCAGAAGAGACTATTCCGTGCTGCAAAGGATTCTGACATCTTTGAAATAAGGAGCCTGTTAAATGAAGTTGAGCTGGTTGGTCAAGAAAAGAAGGGCTTTTCACAGCGTGTTATCTTCTCCTTTGCTGCAGCTGTAATCGTTTTTACCATGTTGTTTGTTCTCCTGGCATTCACGCTAACCAATGATGGATGATCTTTCTAATGTCCCACCGATTTTGATGTTCACATTCTATTTAGAAGACTCAGTGACTTGAAAGTAATGGATTTTAGGTTGAAAGGGATGGCGTTCCCTGGTTGTGTATGGAGAAAATATTTTCACATAGAATCACTGAGTACCAAGTCCTTTTGACAGTACAGAAAACATATTATTAGCTGAATTGTGTAGATGAACTCCTTTTCAATAGAAACAGGTACTCCATGATAAATATTGTCAGCTGAGTTGTAGATGCATATGCAGCTCTTTTTTTGTCAAAAGCTTTCTATCAGTTGATATGTAGGATAACTGCTGCATATATTTTAAAAATTTTGTGAGAGCACATCAGGTGATATCATTTTTTACAAGTAGTTCTCCTACATGGAAATGGTCTGTAGTTCAGTTTGGTTCAGTGCCCTCCATCTCCAGTTACCGTAGAGATGGCTCTAGGCTGTTCTGTAGCATCAGTTGTACATTTTCACTTGCTAATTTGTTCTTTCTAGGATTTCCACGTGTTGCATCTGAGGAAGATTTTATACAGCCCAAGTTCTCGATGTGTTCAGGCCTTGCATTCAGGCCACTGGGACCTTGCGAAAGTATGAATTGAAATTGACGGCCCTTAGCTGGCAACACCGCTAGAGATTATCAGATGCTTGTAGTGATCATTGCAACATCTTTTTCTCTCTTGGAAAATAGATGTGCCAATATTCGAAATTCAATTCTTGAGCACGTCCAATCTAATCCCCCTTTTAATATAATGCCTCTTACACATGCTGTATGTCCTATGAGAGCGATCCTGGTGAGAGTCAATAAAGCTCACCAAAAAATAACTGTGATCTGATAAGGTGATTTGCAACCTTAGCTCTGAAGAAAACCGACGAAATGGACATCTGATGTGTACCTTGGCTTCCCGTTCCGTCTCCATTCAGACCGATGCAACCGATGTATGCAATCCATTGACTGACAAAAACTAAGTCGCCGCCTCGTGGGTTCACAAAGGATCAAGACTTCTTCAATTGATAGCGTGCGTGTGTTTTCCAATTTCCAATCCGCGTAAGGGCGTACAACTAATGATCTTGACTTGCACCTCATCATATAGCTCTATTAAGCCTAAGGTGTTTCAGCTTTTGGTTGTTGAACTTTTGAAAAACTTGCATGTCTAGTATTCAATTTTTTCATAGACTTTTGATAGTATGGCTGTAGATCATGCCTCACTCGCCACACAATAAATCGTGCCAATTTTGTGCAGCCTTCTCTGATGAATCACAGTCGGGAGGATCAATGAGCTGATTAGAATTCATAACATGTACTACTACATTTGAGTAGACACAGATCTTCAGGGACGCCTTCTAGACGTGCTAGTACATTTGAGTTTTTAAAACTTGGGTAACTGCTGATAATATCTATGCAACGCGCGACACGATTACGACTTCTGATTTGTCCCCGGTCATAAGTGGGTAATTAAGAATAATCGCAAGTGGAGACGGCGGTATTTGACCGGCTGGTGCCTGGTGGTCTTGGAAGAGCAGACGGAGGGTTCATTTCGTTTAGTCCTATAAATACCTGTGCATATTACTCAGTTCATATCCATCGCAACCCAGCAGAAACTAAACTTGCATTGATACGCTCGCTCTTCATTTGATCGATCAGCAATGGCTGATGAGGAGAAGAAGCACCGCCACCACCTGTTCCACCGCCACAAGGACGGCGAGGAGGAGGCCAGCACCGGCGAGGTCGAGGTGGACTACGAGAAGAAGGAGAAGCATCACAAGCACCTGGAGCAGCTCGGCGGGCTCGGCGCCATCGCTGCCGGCGCATACGCAATTGTAAGCGTCTCTTACTGATGTTACGTACTCGATCACCCCAATTATTTACTCCAAAATCATGCATGTTTATTTATATATGGTGTCTATATATGTGTGCGCGTGCTGGATCGATCGATCGAACAGCACGAGAAGCACAAGGCGAAGAAGGACCCCGAGAACGCGCGCGGGCACAAGGTGAAGGAGGAGGTGGCGGCGGTGGCGGCCCTAGGCGCGGCCGGGTTCGCGTTCCATGAGCACCACCAGAAGAAGGACGCCAAGAAGCACGGCGAGAGCTGCTAGGCAAGGCACGATGTGATCGTGATATATATCGTCGCGTCCGCCGCTTAGTATATATATAATTGTGGCGTTAAATATTAGAATTGTGTTGATCGTCGTCTTTGTTGCTTTCCAGCGTTGAGTACTCACTTATACATGTCCGTGTGGCGTCAGGGCACGAACTGGCACTAGTTTCCAGCGTGCCAGGCCGTATTATATATTGTGCCCGATCTGTATCCAGTGTGTTTGTGCCCACCAAAATAATGAAGCACCGGTTTACTCAGCTGCACCTAGCTAATGTCCCATGTGTTACGATTTGGTGGCGCGCTTCCTGCAAACAAAACGCAGAAGTATTAGGGACTCGATCGGGATATGCTTGGTTCTTCCTCTCGGCACTCTTGCCTTGTACCGAGCTAATGAGTACATATGTTGAACTACTAACAAAGTAATAATAACCCCTAAGGAAACTAGAGCAAGGCCTAATTAAAATGAATCCTCGATGTCTCTCGCCATCAATGCTGTGTCTATCTATTTGTATTTGGTTTTCTATCCTAATGAAACTCAGTTGAATGGTCCGATCGCGAAAAAAATTAAAATAAACCAAATTATTGGTTGTATCTTAGAGACCTTTATGCGTAGGTCCTAATCGACCTTGGAGGTGTATGAGCTTCTAAAAGATTTGTATAGGGATATGGATATGGATATGGATATGGATATGGATATGGATATGGGCTGGCTATGCGTTTGGATGGGTTGTCAAGTTGGGAATGGGATTGGCCGACCCAGTCTTGGCCTTGGAGCCGGCTCCGTGGCCTTAAGGCCAATCAATTTTAGAGACCATGGGTTGAACCATTTTTAAGACTAATAGAGTTGATGGCCGCTGGGTAGTATGGATCGACCCCGTATATCTGTCTACAATCATAAAGAATGAATACTATCAACACTTTTTTTTTTTGAAACGAATCAGGCAGAAGAGCTGCCGATTATATTAAAAAGGAGAATCCCAGATTGGGCCGCATAAACCAAAAACAACACAAACACAACACAACAACGCCAAAGTAGAGTAAAGAAAACCTAACTATACTCCCCGGTTGGATTGGGACATCAACGCTGGTTACCACTCAACAGCCGGTCGGAATGAGACCTCAACACGGCCAAGCCTCTATACACACAGCAGCGGAGAAGACAGAAAACAACTGTGTCATCCACCCACAAACCGCACACATGCAGTCGTCGAAAAACCACAGACGAAGGCCAGTACCCAAGAAACACAAAGGGGCGGACACCACCACACCGAGAAGGCCACCGCCGTGCAGGACCCTTCGCCGTAGTGCCGCTGCAACCAAGTCACCATCCGACGGAAAGAAAACACCGAGACCGAGCCTCACACAACGCACGGGGGCCTCGCCGCATCCGCCATTGGACTCCTCACTTGTGCACGGGGGCCTCTCGCCACGCCCGCCACAACGCTCCATGCTCCGGCCACGTTTCAAAGGTGTCCGTCAAGACAGCGAAACAAAGATGCCCCACCCACAAAGATTATCTTGAAGCCGCCAGTCTGCCGCCGTGGGCCGACGTCCCCTCGTAGCTTCACCTTGCCAAAGCTGCCGCCGTCGAAATCAGTAGACCAAGGTTGTCGCTTGCGCCATCTTCCGACGTTGTACCACACCGGGTGGTTCCAGCCATGCTGAAAAGACCCGCCGCGATCCGCTGCAAGCCAAGTCGTCTCCGTTGCCGTTGCTGCAAGCGCCGCCCAAGGACGCAGTCCCGCACCGCACTAGCCATTGCAGAAGCAATGCCAGCCGCTGCGTTCCGCTGCAAGCAGGCGGACGACAAAGAGAGATGACCCTGCACAACGACAAGAAAAGCAGCCTCCTCGCCTATGAGAAGGCAACACCTTCACGCATGCCGCACGACGGAAAAGCCAACACGAGCGAGCTATCAAAAACAATGGCCTAGGAACACCGAAGGCGCGCGGTCTCTAGAGCCGACGCCTCCAAGGAGGTTACGACGCCAATGGCGCCGCCGCCGCTCGTCCGAAAAATGGATAGGGTTTTCACCCGAGACCTCGGCAGGGGCAGCAGCCCAACATGGCGCCCCCAACGGGATAGCGACGTTCAAGACGCCGCCACGCCACCAAGATAGAGCCGGTGGCTTTTTCGCTTGGAGCATGAAGGCCCCGCCAGATGCGCATAGCAAGGCACACCGAATCGCCGTCGCAACCGCCCACCGGAGCAGCCCCTCCGCCGCAATCCCACGACCGCCACCACCGGAAGACCTCGCTCGCCGCCGCACACCGCCGCCGCCTACGCACCGCAGCCACCACCACTAAGACCCTCCGACGCCCCAGCCATCACCACCGGTCTTGATCCCCCACGGTCGCGACCCATCCGGGGCACACGCCGCCGCGCAACCACCATCCCCTCACACCGGCGCGAGCAGTGAACCGGCCACCTGGGCAATGGAATCGCCGCCGCTTCGCCGCTGTGCAGCGGCTGCTGCAGAGCTGCCCCCAAGATGGGAGCAAACCGCCGCAGCCGCCGACTCTCCGCAGTGCGGGCGTCCCCGGCGACGGACGCCGCCGCACGCACCCGCCGAGCTCCGGGCACCGCCGCTGAAGCTCCCTGGAGCCGCCGCTGCGCCTCCCCTGACGACGCTCCGCCCCACGCCGAGCCGCGCCCCTTGGGCCTCCATCCGCCGCGCGCGCCGCCCATCGTCGGAGGGCGCATCCCGAAGTCGCCGCCGCCGACATGGCGCCTCCACCGCCGCTTCGTTGTGGATCCGCGAAGGGAGGGCCGGATCCGCCATTGGGGCGCCGGATCCGCGACCCCCGCGCCGCCGTCTTCACCTTGCCGGGCGGAGGAGCTGCGCCACCTCTCCGCCGCCCGAGAGCGCCAATGGAGGTGGGGAAGCCCCCGCCGCCGCCGTCATGGAGGTCTGCGCAGACTCCTGGGCGTTCCTCTCCGGCGGCGGAAGGAAGGGAGGGCGGGGGAAGGGGGCGCGCCGGCCGGGCGGTGTTGCCGCCGCCGAAGTCGCCGGCGGGGCGACGCGGGGCTGGTTTCAAAATCTGAGTGTGGGTCACTAAAACTTACTATCAACACTTTTAGAAAAGATAAGATACAAGAATAAAAGTATCATAATAATATATTAAGATTGTTAGCAATGTATCAAATTAAATAAGTTTGCAAGTGAAACATACTTTTTGTTTTTATCATTTTCCACTTCCAAAATATGATGTTCATGTTTATAATCTCAAGCGTAGAAAATCTTACAAGTTATGACCAATGGTATTTATTCGAGAAATAACAGTAATAAATTAAAAAGATTATATTATTAAGATGATGTGTGGGTCGACCCATGGTACGAGCGCATATGCTCCCATTATGATTCGGGTAAGGAAAAATATATTGCTACATTTAGTGCTTTCATAAGTACTCCCATGTAAAAGCCATGAATTTTTTTTGATAATGTAGAGAGATAGAAAGGTGAAAGAATGAGGTCATTGTTTGCACAACACCATAGTATGAGTTATTATTGCTATGTACTCCTCTGTCCCTAAAAAGACCGTCACCGTGGGATGTGTGCCATAAGTTTGACTTAATTTGTAGAAAATACTAGTGCGTGCAACATTTAAATTTTTAAATAAATTTGTTAAAAACTAGACTTGAAGATCTTTTCCGATGATGCTAATTACTTAGCACAAATGTTTTTATATTTTAATATATAATTGTCGGCAGTTGTGTCTCGGGAAACGCGGTGATGATCTTTTTAGGGACGGATGTAGTAACTCATATTTTTCCTTTGTCCTATGGGTAAATTATGAAATTGTTGGTTACTATGCGACAACTAAACAGACAATTCATTATAGAAATTGTCTATTAAGCCGACTCAGGATTACCTTGTACAAGATCATTAGTAGAGTCACTATAACCAAACAAGAGGTCACTAAACTTTAGAGGGGGTCACTAAAGTCGTTAAAATTTAAGGACCCCGAACCAAACAGGAGTTAGATCTTTCCGTAACAAAGTGGTGCGATAGAAGATTCGTTTCATCATCATTTGTATAATCGCATCATCAGCAATTCAGTATGTATAGAAACATACACCAGCATGATGACACCATGATTGAGTCCTTTCCAGCGCCTCGTCCAGTCCTCCGTGGCCGCATGTCCTTGGTTGGCTCGTCGGACAAGGACTATGCATGCATGTGTTGGTAGCGGAGTGCCATTTTTTCACGCAGAGATTCGTATGCGACGAATCCAATCCCGGTCCCGGCCGGTAAACCAAGCAAGTTTCAATTCATGCCGCTGGCACAGAGCAGAGCAGCTGGGTGTTTGTGCGGGCAGCAAGACAAACGAATGAACCGTCGAGCCGCACAGCAGCCCGGAGCTGGGTGAAAACGATCTTAGCTCTGAACAGGGCAGGGCTGTATCGATCTTCTGGGGACACCGACGAGATTCTCTGGGCGCGGCGGACGGGAAAAAGTTCGTCGGTGAGTGGTGGGGAACCAATGCAAGTGCGTGCGCGCCCGTGCCAGCCATTCATGTCACAATTATCGGGCCCAAAAAGGCGCTCTCCTCGCCCTCGATACCCACGCACGCGCGTCCTCCCACACCCAGCAAATTCAAAGCTGCACGGTTCCATTCCACTGCCCTTCTCTTCTCTCTGTCCCTCTCGCTTAATCACCTGCTATAAAGAAGGGCGGCCAGGGCGATTAGACGCAAATCAGCATGAAGATCAGCGCAGATCTGACCATGGATTAACATAACCCTTTACCCCATCATCATGGTGGCCGAAAAGTATAGCAAATAAAGCCTGCTACCTCCTGCCCCGGCTTTGTTCTTCTTGTTACCTAGCGGCGGCAGGCTTTGCTTTGTGCTCACCTAGCTCTTGACCTCTTGTGCTCTGGCGTCGAGGGTGGCTGCTCTTGCTGCTGCCCCGTTGGGCTTTTTTAGCTGCCGCCCTCTGCAGTCTTTGGTGTGCACTCTGCCCCTGCACACCTGCACTCAGGTCACCCAACCTACCAGTGTGCAGTGTTCGGCGAGGCGAGGCTGCTCCCCACCACCATCGTGTGCCCCCGCTTCCTTCTTCAACAACGCCCTCAAAGGCTACCACTAGCTTCATCGCTCTCATTATCAAGGCACCGACTCAAGAGCACCAGCACCAGCATTGCAGCTTGCAGGAGCTGAAGCAAAGAGTGATAGTGTTGTGGGAGGAGACGAGCTGAGAGCAGATCGAGATGATGGGTGCCGTGGCCACGACGCTGCTCTCCAACGCCCGCGTGCAGCTCCTGGCGCTGCTGCTCTGCTTCCAGTTCCTGCACACATCATCGCAGGCCTTCAAGGTACGTACGTAGACCAGCACTGCACGCCCATTGTGTTCGCTGCACTCGTAGCAGCTATATATGCTACAACAATGCAGAAGTAAAGCTTAACGATGTGTACATTTCAGCTGCGCGGCGGCGTCAGCGTCGTCGGCCGCTACGAGGAGAAGAAGGTCCCGCTGGCCGTCATCGTGCCGGACCCGTCGCCGGAGCTGTCGGGCCAGTCCCCGTCCCCGCTCGCCGCGCCGGCGCCGGTCCACGGCGGCGGCGGCGACGACATGCGTCCCAAGCTGCCGACCGAGCGCTGGCGCCGGGGCAAGGGAGAGGTCCGGCGCGCCGCGCACCCGCCGGCTGGCACGGTCAAGCACGAGGCGCCCGCGCCCACGGCGACGGCTCCGTCCGCTGGTGGCCCGGGCCCCGCTGGAGCCCCAACCGCCGGGGCGCCGGCGCCGGACTCCGGTAGCAGCGGAGGTGGCGGCACGGCGTTCATCAGTAGCAGCCCCGCCGTGCCGGTCCCGCGCGGCGTCACGGACACGGCCACCATCCTGCCCATGCCCGCGCCCGGAGAAAAGCGCCAGGTGGGTAGCTAGTGCGTTGGTGTCTTGGTGCACGTAGTGCGATCTCACCGCGCGGCCCATTGCGTTGCAGTGCATTTGCTTGCATGGTTCCGTACTTCCATCATACTACATACTACTAGTATGATGGAAGTAGATGGAAGTATGCATCATAGTTTTACACGGTACATAGTAATACACTGCCTTTATTACTTTCACTTCTCCATTTTATATAGTAAATAACTTGTTCTTGTCAACAGTAACTTTTAAAAGTCGATCGTAGTCGTAGTACTATTGGAGAACAAAGGGGAACAAAAAAACTTTCACTTCATGTGCTAATAATCCCTTGTGTTCCATTTGAACTCTGTCACTCTCTGTCTACCTTGTTTCTTAGGAGTACATGATAATCTTGTGGTTTTCAGGAGGTGGCTGGAGGCGCTGGTTCGGTTGAAGCCGCCTGTGTAATGCCGCTGCTGCTGGGTGTCATGGTGATGATGGCGTCTTTTGGGATTTAGGATGCATGCGGGTTAAAAGTAGCAGTAGTAGCGAGAGAGATAAAGTTGGTTCCTTTCTCTGTGTTGTTTCTTTCTGCGCCGGCGGTGACCCCTCCCTCTTCTCCTATGTAAACAAAAGCCACGAGTCCAGTCTTGCTTTTATCTGCCACGCACGTCGTTCATGTCATCCTTTTGAGAATATTGATTGACATTACCTGCATACTAGTGCTATGGCCAGTGATAAAGCAATGGATATACTCACGCTTTGGTGCGCGTCTGTGCTCATCCATGTGCACCAAAAGCATTGGTACGTACTCGTGGTATATGCAGTGATACTGACTTGAAACGTCGAGGGTACATACAGTACATGCAGCAATAACACACAAATGACACGGACACATATCCTTGGTCCAGTGCGCACTGGCGTGTCTAGATGCGGCGCGCGTGACGAGCCGGCCTGTCCACCACCATCGACGGACGGTACGGTGCCACAAGGCAAAACATAACTTCTTGAGGGCAAAATGAGGCGACGAGCGTGACAGCAGCTAGCACAGGGCAGGGCACAGCCACCCCCAAATAAATTAGGCCGCGTGTGCCTTCCTCACTCGGCAGTCGGCACCACCGTCGGCAATTAAATTGATCCACCGACCAGTCCTGGCTTCCTCGCGGTCACGTTTATTACAACCTGATGCATGGTTGTGCCAGCTTCTCATCGTAACGAATATTTTGGATCGATGGTAGCAACAACATACCTTCTGTCACGGAGTGGTATTCAATCTCCAGGCAACGTTTCTTTCCTGAATCGGATAAAAGTTGAGAATGCAGCTTAAACTCGGCCCGGTTTTGAGGTTATTAAAACTTTTGGCCCAACCCCAGTCAGTCATGCAGAGTGCAGGACACCCCACAGATAGATGAAACCGGATATTTAATTATCCTTTATCTAAAAAAGAGTGATTTTGGATCAATTAGATTAGATCGAGTTATTTAGTTGGTTACTAATAGTCAAACTTAATTGTTAGCTGGCTTCAATTGACGGTGCTATTTAGACAACTAGGGAACTCACCACCCGCGTTGCTGCGGGAATTAAGAAAATGCAATGATTATAAGGTAAATTT
This sequence comes from Hyparrhenia diplandra, assembly GCA_015847255.1. Lineage (NCBI taxonomy): Eukaryota > Viridiplantae > Streptophyta > Magnoliopsida > Poales > Poaceae > Hyparrhenia > Hyparrhenia diplandra. The sequence goes on from JADLZK010012961.1 coordinate 237,313, forward strand.
TCCATGATTTAATCTCATAACATCAGTCACTATAGCTCTGGAAAGCTCTCTTCAATCGTGTATATAATACAGAAATTAAAGAAGGGGAGCAGAGCCAAGGAAGCTTATTTATCTAGTAGTATTTGATCTCTCATCAGTCGTGCTTGATTTTGAAGTTGGCAGCAAGCCCGTCCACCTCCGCCTGGTGCTCCGCGCTCTTCTGCTTGTAGGACGAAGAATTCACCTTGACCTTGATTACCTTCTTCCCACCGTTGTCCGCGGGCTCTACCTCCACCTCCATCTCCAACTTGATGCCGGCAGCATCCATACCGATGACGAATGTTGAGTTGGACACGTACTCCCCGTCTTGCAGGATGAACTATAGTATACACAACAATTTGTTTTGACCAAAGTGACAAGCTATTCAACTATAGTATTTGAACCAAGTATAAACAAATAAATATTTAGCTAACATGATCCCAAATACAAATGTCTATCTTGGCTTTTGAGGGAGGGTTCAGGTCAGAAGAGATGTACTTTGAAACATTGCCGGTTGCATTTGGAGGTCGGAAGATCCCAGGACTTGGAAGGCAAGGCATGTTTTCCTGCAAAAAGGTGGGACAAAATTATCTTTGTGTTCCCATCATTAAGTTCAGTAGAACCAATGCAAGTTGAAGTGTTCATTACCCTGGGTTTCAAAGGTTTTCTTTCATTTACAATTGAATCCTACAGCAAGGAAGAGCGTGCAGAATGTGTTTTGAAAAAAATATGGGTAAGTCTATCTCTTTAACCACGCCCCTCACTGCCAATAGCATACCTGCACATTGAGCAATGATGCAACCGTCATGATTGGGGAATTCATCAGTTGCTACATGCTAGAGATAGGCCTTACTTGTCCACCACAAAGAGTTTGGGTACCACGCGGCACTGCTTCATTCAGTCATTGATCAAGCGAGGCGTGTCACCTCTATTGTCAGTTCAGAACTTGAGATCATCATCTGATGGAAGGGCAAACACATTATGCACATGGTAGCCACAGCTAATCAATTCTCTAGGTGGGCACCACTCCATGCTGGCGTCCTTACATATCTTGATGAGATCAATAGATGCTAACTGATGCAAATCATTCTGCCAACACAAATAATTCCATCAGCAACTATTATCAAAATTTGATTCATTGAAGGGAACATGGGCTAACTCTAAAAAAAAAAAAGAGAGGCATCTATTTCTTAGTTACTAAACAAAAGGTTTCTCATGATTTTAATCTCATATATCTCCATAACATGGACACTACCACACATGTGACCAAAATATGCGCTTCTTAAACCGAAAGGATTCAAAGGTCAGTTTCTCTCATTTTCAGAGGGATGCAAACTCACCATGTTACAGGGTGCTCTCCATCTCGGTTATCTTCCTCCTAATATTGGCCTCCATCTTCTTGGCATATTTGCTCAGCTGGAGGCTCCTCTGCAGCTCCTCCCTTGTTGGCTCCATGTGTTCATCTGCTCGGCTGGAGGCTCCTCTGCAGCTCCTCCCTCGTTGGCTGTGCTTTTGCCATTTGATTGTTGCTGCTCCAGCGTCTGAGCCTCAGGGGCCCGGGTTTCTGCTGGAGGCGTAGTCTGTGGCTTAGGAGCAGGCTTTGGTTTCGTCATAATCGGCTTGCAGAACCTTGTAGGTCAAGGGATAAGGCCTCTCAGTAATAAGGTAGTCTTAGAAAGGGACAAACAGCATATAGACCATACGCTAACCTGTCGAGTGTTTCAGCTTTCTTCTTAAGATCAGCGGCAAGAAGGACCGGATTACCATATTTTGGCAGAGCATCCTGCTGTGCTTCCGAACACTCGTTAATAACCTGTGGAATAGAACAAATTAGTAACAGAAAAAACATATACTATTCCTTAATCCTTCTACCACAATACCACCTGCAAAGCCAGACTTGCATTGTGAGAACAGCTATATCAGAAATGCAATCCAATGACAAAGCATTTCTCATGAGCTCGCAGAGGGGCAATGAGGTGCATCATTTTCAGCATGAATTGTATCACATGAAACTAACAGCTTTTTTCATCCTAATGCTTGTTGGAAGTGACACCAACTGCACTTGTCATAAGATGACCGATATACCAGCTGTAACACAAATCAGGTGAATAACATACTGAAAGTTGAAGCATTGGCCTGCATTTATAAATCAAACTACATGGAAAGCTGGAATAGAAACTATTTCAGTTTTCTAAGAGAAAAAGAAGCAATGGCAGTAGCTGCAAATGCATGTTCAAATACGTTTGCCTAGGATATTAGGATATATAGTTGTAAAGAAACAGAACCTATCGCTCACTCAATGACTATCGGTGGCTGAACTTAAGCATATCCAACAATCGAGTCGTGACTGAAAAATGTTAGGTCACCTTTCACAAATCTAAAAGTGAACATAAATAACTCAAAATGCATTCATACATACTTGATTAGCATATATCTGAATATGAGATAATACTGAAGAATATAAGGCTATAAGCAACTGAAAAAGGAAACCATGCCTCGTTCCTCCTTTGCATGAATAACAAAATCAGATTCTTGCATCATCCCGTAAGAAGGAATACGTGGTTGCTGAATCATAGCTGACATAGTATGGTCCATAATTAGCAGGAATGATGAGCAAAAGTGAGTATTTTCCAACAAAACAAACAGACCTGAAAGTTAGCATGCACCTTTGGCATGAGGGAACATATATCGTTTGCCTTTCTTTCCAGCCGCAAGCATAAGACATGCATGGCCTGATGCAGCTCCTATACAAAGTGTGTGGATCTGCATGGCAAATAGTAACCTCATCATCATGTCCGTAAGTGTAGAAAATTGATTAGTACATCTGACGGCATCTATAGTCGGATATTCAGATTAAAAATGACATTTGGCATTGTTCAGTTGATGTGTTCATATGTAGATGCCTACCAGAGGCGCTGTGCATTGAGGTACTCTGTGCTTCTGAAGGAACCGTAGGCCCTGGGCACCATCCTCATGTCCCACCCGATCGCTGACCTGTCCCTGCAATACAACAAAGTTCAGTTTCAGACATTCAGAGCGAACTAACCAGGCCGGCTAACTAAATTTCCCTGCTTACATGTTGTCGAGATACTTTGCGAGGGAGACAGTGCACTCTAAGCCCATGGTCAGGTAGTGTGCCAGCCGCATTTCTTCGATCAGGGACAGTCATGCGATCAGGCTGCTGCAGATCATATCAACAACAAATTGATCAGATAATCTTTACTGAACACTTAAGTGATGATCATGAATATAGCAGCTGGAAATAAACTAAAACAAAATTTACCCAGTCACTGTCGTAACGAAAAAAAAAAATGCATACTGCTACTGAACTCAATGGATTCTGCTATTTGCCATATAAAATAGAAGCAAAATTATGAGGAAATGGTAATAAAAGACAAACATCAAGTACTTCAACAGAGCAATATTGTTTGTCTGACTTAAGATGTACAAAAGTGTTGCAGATCACATCTTATAATGAGTCCCATAAACTATTTATTCGTTCATGTCTGCTGGTTGCTAACACATGGATAAGTATGGTGTCCTCAAAAACATGCTGAAGTGCAATGTTTTCCTAGGTGGCTTCCTATGTATCTGACTTCAATGGGTTCGAGGGTCGCTCTGTTGGATGCCACCGAGAATGTCGGAGGATCAGAGAGTCTGATTTCTTCCAGGTTGAATGATAGTTGCCCTGCAGAAAAATGTCCACCTATCTTAGTTTTTAATTCTACCTCTACGGCTGTCTCTGACATTACAAAGGGACAGAGAGTTTCACATTATCACATACCGATAACAGGATCATTTTTTAAGAGAGATAACAGGATACCGATAATAGGATCATTTTTAAGAGAGATAACAGGATCAGGTGTTCTTTTCTAACAATGATTAACAAACAATAAACTATAAATGGAAAATACATTAACACATCATACTGGATTGCAGAGATTATATCTAACACATCAATTAAACCTAGAGAATACAAATTGTTCCAAACAGGAGGGAAGGAGACAGACAGGAACATATGTTCCCAGAAGGTACCTGATTTGTACAAAGAACAATTCAACGATTCCAAGACCTCGAGCGTAACAAACGGCAAAATAACCTACAAAATTATAGGGTTTTGGTCATGAGCGTTGATGTCAAAAAGGAAAAAGTCTAAATCACACCCCCACCTTTGGGAGGTGGTCTAAATCACCCCCGACCTTTGAAATGGTCTAAATCACCCCTGAACTTTTGAAAACCAGTCAAATTACCCCTAAAGCAGTTTTAAAAAATCATATAAAATCATAGAAAAATCATAAAATAAAAAAATAAAATTGTGCTAGACTCCAAATGAGTAGATCTACGCTTAATGAACATATAATATGGTATACTTTTAGTATATTTTTTTTTTTTTACAACTACGAGGAAAAGCATAAATCTAAAGCTACAAGAAAAAAAAAAAAATGTACTAAAGCATACCATATTATTTGTTCATTGGCGTAGGTCTACTCATTTGGAGTCTAGCACAAAACAATGGATGGATGAACAAAGAACTGAGGCAGGGGAACCGATCCAGATGGGCGACGCGTCGGTAATGAGGCGGGGGGCAAGATGCATGGCCGATGACCTCCATCGACGACCTGAAGATGGGAGGTGAAGAGGCGGACCCTAGGTGAGGGAAGAGGCGCAGTAGAGGAAGAGCAAGGGGACGCCGAGGCGGCACCGGTGTGGATGGGGATAAGGTGGACAAAGAGTCGGGGAAACGCTAAGCCCACGGCGGCGCTGCAATTTAGCGTCGGTAAGTTTCAGTTACAATTGCCATTGGACCAATCAGGTGCCGAGAACTCCCTTAAGGATGGCTAGTGGGGAGCTCCTATATAGGAGTTATAGATTATAGATAGATAGATACTCCCTCCGTCCCAAATTAAACGATGTTTTTGGGTGTTTGTACCACAACTTTAACTTCATTTATATAAAATACGTGCAATAGTTATATTTTCCTAAATAAATTTGTTAAAAAACTAGACTTAAAGATCTTTCTGATGATACTAATTACTTATCATAAATATTTATATATTTTAATATATAATTGCCAAAAAAAATTCTTGGGAAGCGAGAACCATGTTTAATTTGGGACGAAGGGAGTAGTTGCCAATATATATAGGTGCAATCTAGCTAAACTCAATTTTGCTTTTTTGGAATTGGTCTGCTCTCGACATGTGCTGTTCTGAAGCCATCAGTGGGGTATTTTAATCTTCTTTTTTCTCGGTTGGCTCTTTTTTACCCAATAGTCAATAGATGGATCTTGTCAACCATGAGCTAACAAAGTTGAGGGCTTGAGGCTAGAGCTATAATTGTTATCTTAGCTATGAGTAGTCTCCATTGAGTTAGTTACGAGTAAAAATTAGCTGCTTATTAGTAATTATCCCTACGATATCTGGCCTAGATCGATCAAGTAGGGATAAAGCTGCACCTTTTTTTCTGCAGACAAAGCTTTTGCCATCTTCCTTTTTATTCAGCCATGCTCTTTTCTTCTTCTGTCTCCCTTTCTGATTAACACCACGCAAAGCAGAGAGTAAAGAGAAGTTGCTGCTTTCATGCACGTCCGCGTGCTCAGGACAAAGCTTGCAATGAGGGGTACTACATCCACCAACTCAGCTCTAGGTTTGCCTTTCACCTACCATTCTTGACTTGATTGATTTCAACTGCATGTCCTTCCCCTTTCAAATAAAAAAAAAAACACAAAAACTGCATGTCCTTCCCCCTTTCAAATAAAAAAAGAACACAAAAAACTTCATGTCCTTTATTTTCCCATTTATCATTTAAGTGATTGCAGTGGCAACCAAAGCCTTTTTTTTTTTACAACAACATATATTATACATTAAAACAGCCATATTACAAAGCAGTCCTCAAAAGAAGACTGTGTTACATAGAGGTCCAACGACTGGGATAGAAGACAACGTCGACTAAGGCACCAAGGAGCGGCGAGGGGTATACAGAGGCGTCAAAGACGCATGCACCGGATGGACTGGCCTCGCGCGAAGTGATGACTAATAGAGGGTCGACAAAGGCGTCGAAGAAAAACATGTCGGCATCCCAAGGCACGGGGCGCCCCGTCCATCCGCTTCCTTTGAGCACCGGTGTGGGAGTTGCCGCCGACCGGGTGCCTCTACCACCAGCGAGCATGCCGGGAGAGGCAGGGCCCGACGGCGGGGATTGGAAGAGGAGGCCGGGCGGGGGATTGGAAGGAGGTTGGGGAAAGAGTATTACCGAGCTTTTTTGAAATGAACGCTGTTTCTCGCTTAGAGAGCACTACTATCGCTTTCGATTTTCCGTGGCGGTCTTTTTGATTTTTCGTGGCGGTTTTTAAAACCTCCACCAAACTAGGGTCACAGTAAATGGACAGATTTTCCGTGGCGGTGTTTTAGGCCCCAAAAGCCCGCCACCGTTAATAGTACAGGGAAAAAAAAAAAGCCTGATTCGAGCCCAAATGGGCCCAGATTCGGGCCGCCGCCGCCAGGGTCGCCGAGGGCGCCTCCAAAGCCGCCGCTAGGGGAGCAGCCTTTGACGAGCGCAGGTGCCGCCCGGGTCCGAGCGCCGACGGAGCCGCTGGGCCGACGAAGCGTGTCCGTGGGCCGCCGGGGGTCCTGGCGCCGCCGCATCCGCCGACGACGAGGATGGAGCCGCCTCGCCAGGGCCGCCGCCGCCGCCTGGTCTTCAACCGCCGCCGCCGCCGGGTCTTCAACGCTTCTTTTGCCGTGCTTTCGAGTGGGAGCGAGAGAGGTGTGGGGGAAATGAGTGGGCTAGGGTTAAGTTTGGTGTTATATATCATGAGGCTAAAGTCGGGTTCAGATGGGCTTTACGGCTAGGGTTTTGTCTCTTTGGGCCAAAAAACTGGGCCATTATTTACCATGGCAGTTTTTAAAAACCGCCACGATTAATCTATTTACCGTGGCGGTCATCTAAACCGCCATGGTAAATTAAAAAAAATCGCCACGGTTAATAGAGGTATTAACCATGACGGATTTTTAAAAGACCGCCACGAAAAATCATTTGTAAACACCGTGTAAAAATCATTTGTGTAGTAGTGGAGTTTAAAAATTGAAACCATAGACACATGAGACCTCAGTGGCAACCAGTTCAATGTTGACCATCAAGAATGCATCCTCTGCCTACCCAGTGCATCCTGCAAATGCCGACCCAATGACGTCGTGTGCACAATGATGCTGCTCCAACGGGTAAATACCTGATTGATATTGTAGAACACAAATGTTCTTGGCATATCTCTACAAACGTTCCACCCTTCCAGTTTCTCCCACTGTAATCAGTCACAGCAGCATATTTTGATAGTTCGTCCACCTGTACTAACACAACAGTTAGCTTATCTGAAAATGGTTGCACAAGAAACTTGGGCTGGGCATAAATTTTTCTTTTATTTTCAAAGGACTTTGGGAGAAAAATATATTGAAATGATAATGTGGTAAAACTTATGAAAAGCATGGGAGTACATTAACCAAAAAACAAACAAAAAAAAACCCCAAAAGTCTACACTGAGTAGTCTGAAGAATATACAGACACTATGGAATGGAATGGCATGGAGATCGGAGAATATGATGCACCGGCGGCACCGTGCAGCCTGCGGATGCACAGATATAATGGGCTTATTGGCAGCCGCTTGCGTGGGCTCATTCATCATCTAATGGGCTTCAAAGTCTTTATACCGCATCAACTCTAAATAAAAAGCATTTTGATTACCTCGCTCCCTGGTTAGAAATGGTGTTAACTGTGTTTCATCTTTCCTGTTTTAAGAATGTTAATCATCTGTCAAAGTTTCTAAACCATGAAACAATGTCTCACAGTCTAAAATTACTTTTACAAGCATTATAAAATACAAAAAATATCTAGAAAAAGTCTTAAAAAGTTTCTAAAACATTCTAATAAATGTCTAAATATGTTTTCAAAAATCATTTCAAACAACAAAACAAAAACTCTCTTTGTATAAAGTTTGTCAAATTTAAAATAATTTGGCTTGACAATTGTACATTGATATTTTTTTGGAACGGAGGCGGTATAGATTCTAAATTGCCATCCTAAGTCCAAGTGTAAGTAAGTATTTGATTGAACCTAAATGATGTGATTTTTTGACAAAAAGAGGATATATTATAATTCAGGACTACGTACTGGTCATACTCTTGGTCTATCCTTCACAAAGTAGAACGACATGCTAACCCTAAAGTGAGCATGCCATATACTATTAGAAATGGCATCAATGGAGATTTTTTTTTTTTTGACAAGTTTGAGTGGTTGTTTTAATAGGCTTAGCACTTAGTTTGGTGGATGATATGTTCTCCCTTTGTTTGTTCTTTGAGAACTTGCTGTGTATCATCCGGCTAAACGTGTAATCAGGGGTGGTTGAGGACGCGGCTTATGCAAAGGCTATTATAAAATTTTCTCCTTTTTTTTTGAAAAAAAAAAAGATTGGAAATGCAGTTACTTTAGCTCACCATGCAAACACGAGCTATCGTTCTCCCATCAGAGAGGCAAGTGCTTCAGAATTCAGAAACACCAAGCAGTGAATTGAAAAGCGCAAAGCCTCGATAATCAGAGCAGCAACCTAGCTTTGTTCAGCACCTGGAATTAGGGGACCTAGATAACTTTGGCTGCGTTTGTTCAATTCGGTGCGCCCCAATTACGAGTATACTCTCCTCTAATTGCAAATGTAAGTCGTTCGAAGCAGTACAGTGGAAAAGACAACTTGAAAGAACGGAGCACCTCCTAGAGAATCAATTGAAATCACAGTAAAATCCAGCGATGCACACCCTGGCTCACAACACAAATGGAGCAAGACAGCAGTGTTTCCCAATGGTTCCAGAGCAGCAGCAACCTTGCTTGCTATCAATCTCGCGCCATTAAAGAACAAAGGGAAAAAAACGAGAGAGAGGAAAGAACAAAGAATCACAACACGATGTCCCATTTTTTTTCAGGCAGAGGCATCATCTTCATCAGCAACCTTGCTCTCCTCAGAACTTGGGGCGGCAGCAGCAGCAGCAGCATCTTCTTCAGCAACAGCAACTTGGACTGATTCAGGATCCACCCGCTTCTCTTCTTCCGCCGCCGCCTGCGCGTCGCCACTCGGAAGATCATCGTCCTTGAGTTCTTGGGCCGTGTCGTCGTCGTGCTCGGTCGTTGCGATTGCGACCGAGGCCTGGACTGGTGTCTGCTGCGGTGACCCCGTCGTTTCCCCGGCAGCAGCGGCGGCGGCAGCACTCGCTGGCTCCTCCTCAGCCACGACCTTCTCTACCTCTTGCACTTGGTGGTCGGCCTCCCCATCACTGGCCTCCGCTTCCTGTGTACAAGATCGAGGCAGCAAAGCGCTGAGATTTTGCATTTCTTGTGCCCTTTACCATTCGAAAGAAACAAGCATAGAGAGCTGAAGCTTTGGTGTCGCTCACTGTCACTCGAGTTTTGTACTCAGAGGGGATGAAGTTGCGTACCTGTTTGAGCAGGACGCTGAGGGACCTCCGGCGGCTGACATCGGCCTGGTCGACCTCGGTGGCCACCGGGAGCACGTCGGCCTTCGCCTGCTTCTCGTCGGCAGCCGCCAGTGGCGCCGTGGCGGCGTCCTCCACGACCAGCGGCGCCTCGCCCTTGACCTTGAGGTCACCCGGCTTCGTCGCACACGCTCCCATGGCCGATAGATTGATTAATCTAAACTTGAGAAGAGAGGAAGACACCAAAGCTTGAGCCAAATAGATTGATATGTAGTGAGACTTGAAAGTGGGCAGGGGCAGTACTAGTATCTTTTGCGCCGGCCGGCCTCGGCATCAGCAGCGTTCGCTGAGAAACTGCAAAAGCGCGCGATTGTTTAAGGCTTTTTTAGGCCACTCATCACTCATATCCGGGGGCCATGCCATCAGGGCCCCTCCGACATTCGTCCTGGGGCGCAGGACCCGGCCGGCCGGGCAGCTCGCGTTTTCCATTAAACAACAGTGCAACAGCCTGTCCCTTCTCCATGGCACATACTCTGGCTCAAAGATTGGTGCTAGTATCATATTGCGGTCAGTTGCAAACTTGCAGATGTATAATACTCATAATAAGAGAAACAAAATGTATAATACACCTCAGACATGCTGTACAGCGGCTGGCCTTTGCTGGGCATGGGCATCTCCAGGGTAGCACTCGGAAGTCTGATTCCACATCAGGGACCAGCCAATGCAGTCTCTGAATTTCTATATGCAAAATACATGTTATTTTTTCAAATGGAAAAGATACTCAATGGAGTCTTTAGTTCTCATTGCATAGGTCCGTCAGGGGCCCTTCCGGGCATGATGACCATAAGTGGTTCCCTTGGTCGTTCTACTAATATTCGGGTTGCAATCATGGTTCCTGTATCTGGATCAGAAAACATCCAGTCTGTATACTCTGTACCATATCAATACGTGATGATTACTTGTCACCATGATTGCTGTCCCAGATGTGTACTATCAGAAAACAATCAGTTCTTTTCATGGTATATGCACAGCTTCGCCATTTTTTTGGTAGGCATTTCAGAGCATTGCTTTTTGTTTTTTCAGAGCCATTTTGTGAGCGACGACAGAACTGAAGAAGACATCATTTTTGTCACCATATCTCCACAGCAGGGAGTTTCAGAAACACTTCAAACATTTCAAGTCAAAACATTTCGATTGCCGGCAAAGCAGCAGTTGAACAAGAGTGTTCATCGCTTTTCAACAAAACCAGGCACTCTTGTCTACCACACATCAGGAAGCAAGATCAGGTTATTACACGGAAAAGGGCAGCACCACTACAGAGAGCATAGAACAGAGCACAATGTTTAGAATACAATACAAACGCAGAACCTGCTTTTAACGACGCTTACCTGATAAAAATGAACAGCTTATGCGGCTGCTCCTTTCGTTAGTCCAGAAAAGACTTTAAATATAACAAGTTGATAGGATACGAGTTGAAAACTGATTTCTGAAACTGTACAGTAAAGACCCTCAATTGCAGACATGTCTGATATCAAATCCAACGAGAACATGGTGGTGATATTTTAACACAAATGATTTGGATACTAGCAGTTTGAGCCGCAAAAGCCCTCAAATAATTGCAGACATGTCATTATAAGAAAGAGGAAATGAACTATGGACAACAGTGACTCATAAATACACAACTAATCCAGATGCATAAGAAAGTAATTATAAATACCATACTCCAGTCTTGCCCTAGAAGGCCAGGAAGCAGCAGGTGGACCTGAAAGGAAGCGAGTAGAAGCTATTCCTCCCTTTTTCACAAAACCTAGCACTCTGTCTACCACACCCAGAACTACTGTCAGCTTATAAAGTGGACGCTACCAGCATCACAAATACAAACAGAGGTAAGAACATATTAAAATAACAGGAATGTTCAACAAAAGATGCAGGTTTGTAGGCCACCAATGGTCAAAACAAGTGAACCTTGCTTCTAAATGGTCGCTTGAGGAGATGAATACCCAGTACTGCACTAGTAAACCTCAGTGGAAAAACACTGCATTTCTGAAACTTCACATTACCTTAGATCAAATCAACCTGGAAAGCATGGGTGAAGACAACAAACTCTTTAAACTCTTTATTGATATTGATGTACTAATGAGATTCACAAAGAACAATGGGACAGCACAACATTTTATCCTGCAGTAGCTGTACCAGCCAGGTCAGAACCTCAAATAATGCAAATATGTCATACAAGAATGGAACAGAGCAAATAGAGCAGGAAATACACAGCGCTCAATTAAAGGATAACACACAGCCAATCGCAGGGAGATGGTTAACATATGCAACGATAACATTAAGCACCGTATTCAGATGTCAATCTGTGCTTATTGTAAAAGCTTAACACCAGAAGAGTCATTAACTTAACCGATATGCAGTTAACAAAGATGGAACTATGTAATGTAATATATATCCTAATTTGTAAGCTACTGCAATAGACAAAAGGATTACCAGAAACTCTAAGAGTTCTCTAGCTCTACCACTTACATCCTGCAACCACTAAGTCCTCGTTGGTTTGATTCCCATCTCAATTTCCTTGAGCCTCAGCTCCAGCTCTAATCGCTCATTTTCCAGCTTCATCTTTTCATTCTCCAGCTTCATTTTCTCCAACTCCCCTGTCCTTCATCTTGCTGAACTTCAGCCATTTGAAACGCCTCTGCTCAATTTTCAGCATCTGAGATTTTATATCCAGACGTTGTCTCTCAATTTGAGCACGCGCAGCACTTAAATTCTTCTCAGCAGATGGACCACCAGATCCTTCAGAGAACATCCTGTTCATGTCAATGGCTGCAACTTGTGACAGATGAGAGTGAGACCCACAATGTCCCTCCTCATGGTCATTCTTCAGTTTCTTGGTGGCATGAACTCTGTGAATACCATGATCCTCAGCACTGGCCTCCAGATCGTCATTCAACTCATCATCCTCGTCGTCGTCATCATCCTCATCATCAGAAAGCAACATCTGATCATCCTCATCATCGTAGCCAAACGGGCACTTCTTTCCCTGTTCATCTGCAGCCCTTAGCGCCATCCGCAGGAACCTCTGAAGGGCAGGATCTTCAAGCAGGCAGGAGCGGTTCCTGTTGTGGTAGGAGCACATCTCCTCGTAGTGCAGATGCTTGGAGCTGAGGTGCTTCTTGGCCTCCTCCCTGAGCTTCCCAGATAGGCTGACGTGCTCAAGGAGCTCGTGCTTCTCGACGATCTGGCAAGCCCTTCCCCGGCCGAGGATCTCGGTGAGCCTCTTGTACCTCTTGTTGAGGTCGTTGAACTTGTCCTCGCACTGCTGCGGCGACACCGCGAACCCTCTCTGGGCCATGGCCGAGGAGACGAGCTTCCACTTGCCCTTCCTCTTGAGCAGGGCGTGCTTCCTCCTCCCGCTGCTGGTCCCGTAGTCCGCGTCCACGTCCTCGTCGATGTACGACACGGCCGTCACGAGCAGCTTGACCATGCCGCTGGTCCACTTGACCCGGTGCCACGGGGAGGCGCCGGCGGCCGCCCCGGCCTTGCCGTGGTCGAGGTGGCCGTCGTCGGCGTCCTCCTCGTCGCTCAGCGAAGCCTTCACCGCATTACAGAGCTCCGGCACCTGATTCGCGGCGGGGACGGCGAAGACGCCGCCCTGGTGAACCTGGACCGCCGCAGGGGCTGGGCGGCGACGAAGCGGAACGGCTGCACCAGATCGAAGGGGCTCCACCTCCGCCTCCGCCTCCGCCTGGGATCAGGGTTGGCGGCGGCAAATTCCCTCCATCTCCGACGAGGAATCACCCACCCCAGACTGATCGGCAGAGATCCCGGATTTCAACCTCCCCTCGCTGCGATGTTCACGAGGACTGTGCTCGCCTCAACGCCTCACAGACTCTTGATTCGTGTGACTCGTGAGGAGATGGCAGGAGAGGCGGCTTTTTTCTTGGGTGGACGGAGTTTCTTGCGGGATTTCCGGAGACGGGAGGCGCAAAAGGACAAAGGTTGCAGCTGGTTGTTGGAAGGTGGGGTTGGGAAATGCACGCGCGGCCCGGCGCCGGCTCCTGCTGCTGCAATCCGCCGCACGGGATGTGTGTGAGGTCGAAGAACAGATGGGACGACGACAAGGGGAGTAATCCGAGGCAGGAGCAGGACGATTAGCTTGAAATTCAGGATCAAGAGAGCAGAAGAGCTAGGATGCGGGGCAGGGAAAAACCATACCGACGCGGCGACGCTGCCAAACCAAAGCTTTGGTGGGTTTTACGGCGAGCAAGCGATCCTACGGTCGCCGGCCGCACCAGGAAAGAATGCGTGCGTGCTCTCGATGGGGAAGAGACGGAGGGAGACAGCGATCTGGGCAGAACCTGGCGGTAACAAAGGAGGTCTCTCCACCTCACCTCAAGGAAAAGATTTCTTTCAATTTTCAAACAACAGAAAAAAAAAAGATTTCTTTCGCCGTTCTTTGTTTTCTCTCGGTTCTCGGTTGGTGGCAAGTGGACAAAGCCCAGACCCAGGCAGGAGGAACAGACACACGACTACACGAGGAGGGCCGGAGGGGAAGGTGGATGAACTGATGACCGATGATTGATTGATGATGATAAAGAGGGAGGGTTGGTTCTAGCTGATGACACGCTGCAAGTAAAGCGGCTGGAAACTTCCAAAATCACTCGTGGGTGTGTTTAACACCCCAAATTTATCTCCAAATTTCATTTGTATAAAAAGAAGATTCCCTATCACATCAAAATGCTTGGTGACATTTATCGAAGTGCGAAATGTAGGTAAAAAATAAACTAATTACACAGTTTAGATTTACATTCTTGAGGCGATTCTTTTTGGCTATTCTGTTACTGATAGGATAATATTTACCACTAACAAACGAAAGCGTCTTCTGATAACGCCGATATGACATTCCTCCAAAATTTTGCACCAAATTTTAGGATCTAAAACCCACCCCGTAAAGAAACCAGTAAAAAATATTTGTAGCTGTGACTGAGGAAGCACAAGTTGCCAAGTTGAAGTTGGCGGCGCAGCGCAGGGAGGACGATGATTGGGATTCGGTGCACAGCATTTGGCTGCCGGGGAGGAGTGTGGGCGGCACGGACGCAAGCACACGTCCACGACACTTTTTCCCCTTGCCCTTGCGCACGCAGAGCAGAGCCTGACAGGAGGTGAGCAGCCAGAGAGCAGCGCATTTCTCGGCTGCGGGCGGCGGGTGGGTGGCGACGGCGATGCTGACGCCGTGGGCTCCGTTGCATTATGGGATTCATCGAACCTCGCTGCGGCAGCATTTAATTAGCACTGCAATGGGGTCGTTTTCGGGTACTGATGTCATGGGATTAAAGAGTACTCTAGAGCGATGTTTACCGGCCTTGTTGTTGGCAATTTTTTTTAATCTCTCTCCATCACATCAACATCACATCAATTTTTGGACACATAAATATAGCAGTAAATTTAGGTTAAAAAAACAATTAATTGCACAGTTTGGTTTCTAAATTAGGAGACAAAATCTTTTCGGCATAGTTAATCTATGATTGGACAATATTTGCCACAAAACAAACGAAAACATCTTCTGATGATATCAAATTCTAACTTTCTAACATTTGCCTTAGAACCAACTAAACAAGGCCGTCCACTCCGTATCTGTGTTCATGTCACCCTATCTCTAAAAAAATAATACAAAGTTACTACGCCACACCCACACATCTGTGTATTCTAGATTTTAACTTTGTATGTTTTCACCACACTATGTCAGACATAACTACAAGTAGTATATAGTTTTAATAGTTGGGGTGACTATATTTAGATCCATAATTAATTTAGAAGTTGTTTGTTGCATGGTGTTTTTCATCATGCTTCCTAGTATGAAGGATACAAAGGATTTTTTTTTGGGGAGTTCCTCTTACAACGACCATACTCCCTCTGTCATGGAGTTTGATGTTTTTGACTTTTTTGAACTTCATGTTTGACCATCCGTTTTTATTCAAAATATTTATGCAAATAATAAAATAAATTAATGAATATTTAAGTATCTTTATTGATAAAATAAGTTATAAAAAGTAAATTATATTTGTGCAAAAAAAAAAAATTTGAATAAGATGAACCATCGAAAAAAAGATGGCACGGACACCGAGGATGATAAACTCAATGGGATGGAGGGAGTAAACAATATCAAAAAAGTCAGGCATGAGCATGGTTCGAAATGGCCAAGTGGTATGTATTCTTCAACTATCATGCAGCCAATTCAAGCCAAGAGAAATTATTAACTTATTGATTTAACAATAGTATTGGATGATATGCCTGATACTTGATTTGATGCGCAACTCGCAAGTAGGGGGTCGTGTGGTCATGTTCCTTGTCTGCGTTCGCAAGACCCTATCATTTGGGGTGAAATTCAAAGATGATGATTGAAGCATCACCCCCTCGTACTATCGTTTGTCAATGTGCAATGAACGCTGCTAAGCGGGAACAAATTTAATATCATGGTGACAACTAATATCATGATATGCCATCCGTTTTAAGTTATAATATGTTTGACTTTTCCAACCATAAGTTTGACAACTTGTCTTATTTAACAAAATTACGTGAATATAGTCAAATTTAAGTCATTCTTAAAGAACCTTTTGCTAATAAAGCATGTCACAATAAAAAGTGATATTTTGAATAAATTTTTGAATAAGACGACTGATCAAACTTAGGGTTGAAAAAATCAAACGAATTATAATTTGAACAGATGGAGTATTTTTTTATTAAGGTATTCATAAGGTTAATCATGTCTATAGTCTATACCTGCATTAATTAGAGTTGGTGATGGTTCAAGTGAGATACAGGCGTTGATAAAGAGACAGCACAGTAATAGTCTAACAGACCATTATTGTAAGATATCTCTTCGTATGGTCCACTGTGAAAAGAAAAAATTATAACTTTACATCATTATTTAAATTTAATTTTTTCCTTCCTTCATTACCACTACCGGATCATACTTTACTTAAACAGCCATAATGTGTCAATGTTCTTTTTATTTAAAGAATGACCATTTTTGAAAGATCGTTTTTTTAAGGATTAAGTCCACTGAGACGTCCTATGTGGTGGTCGTTGCCACCGTGGCGGTCAAACTTGACCTCAAGTTAGCAGAAACAGCCACAAAGTGACACAGGCGGTTCAATTGGACGGTTTCATAGATGAGGTGCGACGGTTTAGGAGTTGGGGGTAGAAATTAGACCGAGATAATACTTGAGGGGCTAAAATTGGACTTAACCTCTTTTTATGGATTAGAAATGACTATTTTTACCATTAGGACGTCCTCAGCGGCGCGATCAAATTGGCTAAGTTGGAGGCTGAAATCAATAAAGAAATAAAAAAGTTGAGAGCACAGGTGCGCAGTGATTAGAGCTGTGAGAGGATGCTTCTGTGGAGTCGGTGCGTGCAAGCAACTCTCTATGCGCCTTTATTTTTCGACAAAGAGCTTCTACTGATTACTCTCCGTACTAAAAAAAAGAGTGTTGTTTTTTAGGTTTTGTTGACTTATTGTTTTGAAATATCATGTCTTATTTAAATTATTTTATATAATAATTTATTTTATTATGACTTATTTTATCACTAGAGATACTTTAATAATGATTTATTTATTTTCTAATTTATATAATTTTTTTAATAAGACAGATCGTATGTCGAAAAAAACCTAAAAACGATACTTTTTATGAGACGGAGAGAGTATATAGAACCAGGATTGCATGCTCTAGTCACCAGGATTGCCACTCACCCACCCAGTTTCCATCTAAGACTTATCCAAGACACCAGAAAATTTAAGAAGAGCAGCACTCAACTCTCTAATATCTCTGATGATTAGGGCAATGCATAATCTTTGGACGTTTGTCATCTCCCACCCCTGCACCAACTCAACTCTCCGCGCTTGCCTCTGTGACCAATAGAAACTTACCTCAGCCGGCGATTTCTTCACCGTGGGACGCCCTAAAGCCGATGATTTCTTCACCGATGGGGACGCCTTTACATTCGATTTATCCTCCGCGGACGCCGCCGGCCTCACAGTAAACGGTCCGTCCATACACTCGGCTCAGCCCGCCCTGCACAGCCGCGCCGCCGGACGTTCCCGGCACTCGTATTTGTCACTCACGGTAGGATAAAAGGACTGTCAAAGCACTGCCACTGCGTCATTGCATTTGAAAGCATGTCATCCATGTTTGGCGCAAGTATCGGCAGAAAAAGGAACTTGGGGTGTGTTTAGAGCCCCAACTTCTCTCCAAAATTTCCCTGCATTTATCACATCCCTATCACATCCCATCACATCGAAACATTCAACGCATCCAAAGCACGTATGCCGGCTAATATAAAATTTAGGTAAAAAAAAAAACTAATTGCACAGTTTAGATGTACACACCGCGAGACGATTCTTTTGAGCCTAGTTACGCGTCATGGTAGGATAATATTTACCACAAACAAACAAAAACGTCTTACAATGTTTTTCAGTTCGGAACAAGTGTTTTTCAGACCAAAATTTGGCCAAAGTTTTTTTTCAAACCCAAATTTTGGGCTTTAAACACACCTTTTTTTTTTGACGAAAGAAGGAACTTGCTTTATTCCGAGCAGGACCTAGGCGGTGGATACTAGAAAATCGTCAAAGTCCTAAAGCGGTGTCAGCCCACCATGAGACAATACGAAGACTAAGCTCCGCGCTGTCTGAAAACATTGACACATGCACATATATTCATCCGTAGATCGGACAAAGATTTACGCGAATGGTGAATCTAGCAAGGATATGCTAAAATAAGTTGGTAAATGGCATCAAACAAGCTTTTGCTTGACATGTGCAATGCATCAAACACCGCCGCAATGGCTTTTGCTTGGGTTTGGGTTCTTGTTGACACCTAAAAAATGTCCTATACAATTTTGCTAACTTGGATATGTCAAAGACGTCACGGACGTATTTGGAGTTCAACAAAAGGTCAAAAGATCAAAAGATTCGACAAAGAAAGCAGCGGGTCATAGAAACTATGTGCCGGACGATAGGGTTTGGCTGAGGCGCGACCGGGCGCGACACCTGGGAAGTGCCCGGCGGTGCCCCTTGGATGCGAGGGCTTTCTCGGACCACGCCGGACGTGGCGACGGACGCCGGGCACCGCCCGGCCCCGGCGTGGCATCCCGACGGTGCTTTCAAATTGCATCCGTCTCTCTAGGCTGCGTTCGATGCTCCCGACAATGGCGTCGGCACTATATCGGGTTATGTCCGTTCGAACCGATCTCGTTTCTATTCGGTTTTTGGAAAGGTTTGACGATTGAAAATGTATCTAATGCGGTTTTCTAAGGGGATAAGACCACCCCGTCTATGTAATAAGATGTTCATGGCGATTTGATCTCATCTACATCCAATCGATCAAAGATCAATCTACAAACTCCTTGACCCTAATTTTCTTTTCTTCAACCCCTCTACCCCTGTTTTTCGGTCTTCTCCCAGCAAGATTATCGTCGATCCTAGGCGGCCTTGCTGGTCCTAGGACATCACTGGCGTGCGTTCTCGACGGATCCTTTTCGAGGAGGGCATTCCAAAGCTTTTTTGGTCAAGAAAGAGCTCTACATCGGTCCTAATCGATCCCTTGATCGGTTTTTGATCGGTTACGCTTGGATTCTTCTTGTCATGCGGGGTTGTGAGCAACCTCGTGGGCATGCAAGACTCTCAAGTGTGTTGGGGGCGAACCTAGTTTGCGTCAACATACTTTTTGACGATTTACTCCGCTGGGGAGAACAAGATGTAAGTTACGTTTTGATCTTAATTCCAGCACCATGCCTAACCAAGACGCAAGCAAGAAGAACGAGGTGCATGATAGCAATATCATACACCCCGCCTCCGTCGACGAGCTTCGCGAAGACTTGGAAGCCCAACTACAATAGAAGATGAAAGCCGTCACGCAGCGTTCGCCGACAAATTTGCATCAAAGATCATCATGATCGGGTCAAGCTCTTCAAAGAACCGATCTTCGACGAACCTATAAAAGGAGGAGGGGCACGAGTAGCAATAGGCAAGGCAGCTCAAGATACTTGATTGCCTACTCTACCATATGATATTGGCACACAACACACTCAAATACACCCCACCTCACTAAGACTTGGGACACGATACCTCCCTCGTCGAGCTTGTATTCCCCTACTACGAGCACTACGGTGCAAGATAGTACACAATCTCCACCCCGATTTGGGCGTAGGGCATTCCTTGGACTAAACCTCGTATCAATTCCTTTGTTACTCTTGCATCACCATCTAGGCGAGGGAGCGTGCGGCATTACGTCACTATTTGGTTAGGACCACCGGTCCAACACCGACACCTATAGTCCGCAAAATCGAGAATGAGAAGGGCTTTTCCCAATTTGTACAAGGGTGCTACAAAACCAAAGCAAATCAAGGTGTGAATCTTGATCAAACACATGCATCTCAATTGGTGGCCGCCTTTTTCTTATGTCATTGATGGCTACATTTAAATTGAAAATAAAAAACAAAGATATGGAAGGCATGAAATATGCCTAATCTTCCACTATTAGCCATCACCTTGACTTAAGGGTTGTTTGGTTCTTGTCCACCATATGCCAAACCTTGCTTCACCCTTGCAATTCCTTACACCCTTGCTTCACCATGTGCTAAACCTTGGTGGGGGCACAAAACACCCAACCTAACCCAATTGTTGTTGAATAGTTGTTGATATAGGCATATTTGATGACCGGCATCAAATTGGACCTACAAATCAAATTAGGACCTACAATGTACATAAATTAGGAGCTACATTATCAAAATCAACTTAAATTATGTATATAAATTAGAAATCAAGTTAGGACCTACAATATAATCGAAATTAGGACCTATAATCTACAATCTACAAATAACCGGCCCAATCTTCTAATCCCTTACATCCTTTGGATCGGTGGACTAGGATGGCAAGGTGGACATGGATGGCAAGCTGCAGCAGGATGGCGAGCTGAGGTTGCTGATGGCACACCGAGGACCGTCGCGCCTAAATCTCCTGTAGAGGTCGGTGTCGCCTTTGAAGCACTCTCGATAGAGGAGCGCCATGTTTGATGAGTCCTGTGTGGTGGTGGTTATCACGGCCTTCTTGCCCGCAACCCTCAGCACGGCCAATCAAAAGACCAAGATAGCCATCTTCTTCTTCCTCACCAACGGTGATGGCCTTCTTGCTCGATGATGGCAAAGGCTTCTTGACCTCGCACCCCGGCATCATGCTCCTCAACGCGTGCCCATAACCCTGCATAGCCCACGTCATGACCTCGATCCCCTTAGGTCTTCGCGACTGTCGCCTCTTCGACGTGGAGGCCATCATTGATGGTGGCACGACAAGCGGCGTGGAATCGATGACCCACTTGCCGATCATGGGGTCCCTAACGTTGTACCGCCTCTTAGGTACCACCATCTCGATTGGCGGTGATTGGCGGTGGGCTATGGCGGAGGTGAGGCGTGGGGGGAGTGGGTGGTGATAGCAGGGGAGTGGGCGGCGGTGGGGTGAAACCCTAGAGAAGAGGAGGTGAATCAAAATGTGATGGTGGGGTGGGTGAGGTGAATGCGACACAATAAATAAGGGATGGAGTCCCAGACATTCGGGGCCCACTGCTAGCCGCATGTAGAGGAGGAAGTAATCATATTTTTGAGTTTTATACTACTCTTCAAATGAATCACCTTTCTAGCATATTGTTCAAGGCGTGAACCCGCCATTCTCGAGGTCGAGCATTCAAGCCTCCTCGTGCTTCCCTTGCTCTTTTTTGCCATTCATTTTCAGCCACGGCCTAACCACATCACAAAAAGCAAAGACACGGTGTCATAAAATACCACCACCATCCGGTTGCCCACTCAATTCCATTTTATGATGAAATTGGGTATTTTACTATGACACAGGATTTAAGTTTGTCATAAATAGTTATCGCGCGCTCATAATTTTATCACAACACCTATATTTTTGTCATATTATGGTACATTATATGATGAATTTTATCCTTGTCAAGCATGATTTTGTCATAAAAGAAAAGGTTTCTTGTAGTGTAAGTTTGTCATAAATAGTTATCACGCTCATAATTTTATCACAACACCTATATTTTTGTCATATTATGGTACATTATATGATGAATTTTAGCCTTGTCAAGCATGATTTTGTCATAAAAGAAAAGGTTTCTTGTAGTGAATCAAAAAATGTTATACTTTCTCCTTATTTTTCCCACTAGATCATCAACGTATGCCACCGCGATGACGACTTCGTACAAGATGTCATTCTTTGCCCTCGCCAAATGACTAGACACCATGGTGGAGAATGCGTGCACGTCGCATGGGCGTGCGCCGACTGGAGAAATCAAGCGTTGTATATCTATCTCATCTAATCTACGGCCTCACGACAAGCGGGGTGAGTATTGAGGGAAGTAAAGTTGAGAAGGGCAATAGTCCTCTCGTATCCAATGGGCACAAATGAGAGGATCTCACGGTGCTTGCACGCACTCCACCACTCCCATGACTTAGCAAACGTGCGCAATACGTCTAGCGGTAGTATTCAACCGTTCTTTAAAAAAAAGTAGTAACATTCAATGTAGGTGGTGCGATATCGGCGACCACCAATCCACGATGTCGATGGTTAGTGCGTTTCTCCGAATGGCCTAGCTCTAGAGACAATGACACAATGTTTATACTTGGTTCGGGCAAGATCGGGCTCCCTAGTCCGGTGTGATCACTATCCGAGCTCAAACGCTCATACCGGGTGCGTACAAGCGGATCGAGAGAGAGGGAGCGGACTCCCCAAGTCTGTGATTGAGGCTAGTACCAATATGAGGGTGAGTGAGGGGTGTTTGAGGTGTGTTGTGTCGCCTCCCCTCGACGAGAGCCCCTCCTTTTATAGTGGCAAGGGAGGGACATATGAGCTCCGGGTCGGGGTGAGAGTGGGTAGAACAAGAAGCCAAGGAGGGCGGGGTAGGTGAAAAGCTCTCCGAATCCAGCTCGTTGATTGGCCGGGGAGCTCTCTTTGAGCTCTCGGTAGTTTTGGACGCCGGAACCGGTCGTCGTCGTGCATGGGAATCCCGTGCAGGCGATGGTCAAGTGGGGTATTTTGTCTTCCTATCGTAGTTGGAAGCCCGTCTTCGATTATGGGAGGGCGGCCATGCAGCACCTGAGAGATGCGCCCCGCATGTACTCGTAGGAAGTTGTAGCGTAATTGTTGGATGCGACCCGAGGGCAGCTGAGGGGGCTCTGCGGGCGAGAAAGCTCTTTGGTCGGAGGCGGAGTCGTCTTCGAGCTCTTTTGGAGACTTGGATGTTGAAATTGGTCGCCCGGAATGGGTCTTGTGCTGAATGTCGAGGTTTGGACGGTGGTCGGCGTCGTGCCGCCCTTAATTGCGAGGAATCGATCCCGCCGACATGGGCGCGGCCATACCATGGATGTGGCTTGCGCCGTTGCCCGTGCGAGGGAGATGCTTGTGGCGTTGGAGTCGATGGGGTATGGCGGTGTGATGGAAAGGACCTCCCTCTCAGCCAGCTGTAGCGCTGCGTGGCTACGATACTTGTCGAGGAAGCGATTGGCCAACTCGTACTTGCCGGCCAGCGTGGAAGATAGGGCGAGCTCTTCGCGCGTCGCGGGATCCGTTGAGCTCGAGCTCGGGCGAGGCGGGAAAGAGGTCCTCGTATAAAAGGTCGTCGTCATGCGGATGAGAGCTCACTCGGGGAGAGCTCTCTTGAGGCGAGAACGTGCCCCTCGGTTCTGAGAGCTCATGCGCGTCGGTCCGGCAACGGCGAGAGCTCGTCCACGAGCGCGGAGCTCTTTGGAGGATAGTGACCTCTTTGGCGTTGACCGAGTGGGCTCTTAGCTTGTTGTCGTCGAGCGAGGAGCTCATTCTTAACGCCCCGAATCCCGATCCCCCACAAAGGTAGCCCAGAGCATTTGGGAGAGAAGGGAGTCTCTCGAGATCTTTGCCGTCTATGACGGTAGCTCTTGTTGCGGAGGTTCTCAAGCTCGGAGTGTCTTGGGCGTGGAGTGCGAAGCGCTTTCGGTGTGGCTTCGAGGCCCCGAGGCTCCGTGAGAGCGTGAGCTCTTCTGGAGGCTTTTAGAATTGTCGTGGGCTCATCGACCCGTTTTTTTGTAGTGTGAAGATGGTGAGCTTGAACCCGATCTAGCTTGTTGGCCAAGATCGGCGCTCGGTGAGCTGGCTGTCGGATGGTCGTGTGAGGCCTGAGTTTGTTAACTCGTTAAATACGATCGGCTAGTGGATCGGCCTCGGTGAGGCTGGCTCCGTGGTCCTCGAGCCGGGGGTGGCCGGGCGGGTGCTTCCTCCTCCTCGGAGACGACTTGGAGTCATTCGTGAGGTCTTCAGATACAGACCGCACAAGCGAAGCCCCAGAGCCTGGCCGGGCGCTCGGGCGTGGGCACGTCGATCTGCGAAGTGCTCCCGGACTCTCCGCTTTGGGATGGCGAAAGGGCTCTTAGTCGAGCTTGACCTTTGGGCCTGGCGAGCTCGTGCCACGAGCTCCGTGTCTGGCGTTCGGCCCGGATTGCGGCGAGCTCTTCAATGTTTTATCCGCTGAGTGAAAAGGCTAGACTTGTCCCTAACCGGAGTGAGGAGAAACGTCCTCTCGGCGTGGGGGGTCGCCCATGCGGTGCGTGGGGTCGGTCGCGAGGCATGCACCCGTAGGCCTGTTGGAGTTGACGAGTGCAGTGATATGATTGGTGACCTCCTCTGTGTCTGCAGCTGGCCTCGCATGGCTGAGGGAGGTCGTCGAGGGGATGGTTGGCCGTCATCTGAGAGAGTTGGTGGCCAGCCCTCGTGCCGTGGCCCGGGCCAGGGCTCTTCGGGTGCTCCCGGCGCCGGGGCTGTGTTGTTGGGGAGCTCAGGCGGCCTCGGGTCGGTGAGATCCCTCCCGAAGAGCTTGGGCTTTGGTCAGCGAGAGTCCGTCAGGGCGGATCAAAGGGCTGTCGGGTGAGCTCTTTCCGGAGAGCTCAGGTGGGCTGTTCGCATGGCGGTTTCTCGAAATCCGGCGTCGTCGGCCGCCTCCGATCGCGTCGGCGCGGTTATCGCGGGCGCTCGTGCACCCTTGCGATTGGCCATAGTTATGGCGGGTCCTCGTGTGTCGTTGCGTTGATGGCGGTTCCTCGTAGATCGTGCGTCGTGGGCGGAGATCACGGGGAGTCCGTCGAGGCGTCCCCCAGTGTGCGGGAGGCGGACCGTCGCCTTCGGTTATAAATTTAGGGACTCGAGTGAGGGAGGGGCACCCGCCTTCCACCTCACGCGTCCTTCTTCTCTCCTTCGGAGACTTCTTTGCCTCGGAGATGGAGGGCGAGGGATCTTCGATCACGAGGCGGCCCGAGGGAGGGAGGCATCGTTATCGGCAGGGAGGCGGGCTCGTCCTCCCGCCGCAACTGCGTCGCCCGGGCCGATCCCGGCGCCGCCCGAGGGCCATGCCTCCCTCCGGCTACGGCGCCGCCTCCTCCTCGCTCTCGGGGAGGCGACGATCGCCCGAAGCTCAGCTCTGCACTCGAGCTGCGCCGAGGTCAAGGGGATGTGAGGCGGCGCTCATCGACCGCCTAGAGCGGGAGCTCGCGATGCGGCGTATCCAATGCGAAAGCGCCCGATCGATGCAGCGGCGGTGAGTCGTCCTCCTTCACGGCTTATCTTTTCGAGTCGGCATTCGTTCGGCCGACCCTTCGGCGCTTTCTCCGCAGCTTCGCCTGGAAGAAGCGGATCACTTGCGGGAGCGGCTCCCGGTGGTTGCCGCCCGCGGCGGCCCGCCCTTGGGTGGTGACGCCCTGGCGATGGCGTCGTCGGCGATCGGCGTCAACCGGACAGAGTCCGGGGGATTTTCGGACGGGGACTCCATGGCGACTTTTGCCGGCGACGTCGAGGACTTCGAGGCCACCGCGGGAGGAGGTGGTGGCGAATGTCGACGTCGGTGCCCTCCTTGTGGAGGAATAGTTCGCCGGGGCGGCGAGGCTGCGGTGGCTTTTTGATCGCCCCCCAGGTGAGGTCTTCGCCACCGAAGCCGAAGCTTCGACAAGGACCGCAAGACGCTCCTCGACCGCCGCGGGGTTCATGAGCTCGGTGCGGTCATAAAGGCGTCGCCGTCGCGGGAGCTGCCGTAGCTAGGACCTCTTTTGTGCCCCTTTTGTTCGTAATCTCCCTCACCTTTCGGGTCATGTATTCATACCCCCAAGTATATATATATCTATGAATGATGAATGGGTAGGGGTTCGATCACCTTCGGGATGCCCTTCATTACCTCGAGTGTTTAATGTCGATTTGTCTTGTGTCGGCGAGATCTCGTCCTTGATTAGGCGTGAGTTCTCGAACTTCGTCGGGGCGAGGTGCTCGTGCTAGCTCGTTGTTTTTATTAAGTGCGACTCGCCGAGTGGCCCCGTGTCCCTTCTTTGCTCGGGTTTCGATCTGGAGGCGTTTGGTCGTTTCAGCGGGCGCTCGGCGCACCGATTGGTGTAGCCTCGAGGCTCAAGGGAACGTGAGGTTCAGCGTGGAGGCTTTTTTATAGGTCATTGTGTTCGTTTTTCCGTTCTCGCACGAGGGCAGTAAAGGGGGGATGAGCTCGGGCCCGATTTTTGCCTTGTTGGCCGGAATCTAGTGCGGGTGAGCTGAGCAGCGGGTAGGTCGGGAGGTCAAGCTTGGGCTCTTTAGGGTGGTTGACCGGCGGGCTACGACTCCATCCCCGAGTCGCACGTTATTTGGGCAATGTTTGAGCGCATGCTCCCGAGGTTCCGCGAGAAAGGTGGATCCCGTGGAGACCCATTGGGGATTTTTAGGTGGGCTCGCCGAACATTACATCCCTCGCACGCGGTGGCCCGTGGAGGGGGTGAGCGGGCCCGCCTCTACCTGGTGGCGGAATCGAGTGTCGGTGGCCGATGGCGGGTAGTTCGGGAGGTCGAGCTCGAGCTCATTCGGGTTGTGGTCAGCTAGTGGACCGACCTCGTGTTCCAAAGGCGCAACTTTTACTTGGTTCGAAGCTCGTTCGAGGGAGCTCGAGGACTAGAGTCTCCTCATCGTAGAGGATAACCTAAGGTCGCTCTTCTCGGCCTCCTTTGGCAACCCGAACGCTGCTTTTATGGAAGCCCCCGAAGCCGTTTCCGTGAGCCCGGTGAGAGCTGCCGATGCCGCCGGCTTAGCGCCGGTTCCCTTGCCGCTGGCCGAACTCCCCTGCGGGGGGGCCAGCCTTTTGAACTCCTAGGATAAGTCGTGCTCTCGGTAAGGACCCGAGCTCGTACTGGGCTAGCTCGTATGTGCTCGACTCGCAGTAGCGACTAGTTATCGCGATCCGGACGTTGGAAAAATTACCGTCGGATGTTGCGAGTATTGCAGCGCGCCAGCTCGCCACCGCCGCCAGTGCCGCGATTCCGCTGCCTTTCGACGCTCGCGGCTGGGGCGCTGGAGCTAGCGTGTCGGGAGCTCGAGTCTTTTCGAGCACGCTTTGCCCGCTGGTGCGCTTCCTGCGCGCTCACGCGCTCGGGCGCGCGGCGCCGAGCTCGCGGTCTCGAACTTGCCTTCGGACCTCGGATCGCTGAGTTCAGCCGCGAAGCTCACCTCCTTCGATGCTCTCTGATCGACCGCTAAGCCGAGCCCCGGATTTTAGCTTGCCGGGTAGCAGACCGTTGGGGCCTTACCGTTAGGATTTTTTTACCGCTGGGGGAGGAGTCGCCTCATTAAGACGGCGCGTCGGTTCAGCTTCGTCGGGTGTCGTCGCGCGCTGCCGATCTCACGCTGGAGTCGACACGTGCGGGCGTGGTGCGT
This sequence comes from Hyparrhenia diplandra, assembly GCA_015847255.1. Lineage (NCBI taxonomy): Eukaryota > Viridiplantae > Streptophyta > Magnoliopsida > Poales > Poaceae > Hyparrhenia > Hyparrhenia diplandra. Next base: position 264,568 of record JADLZK010012961.1, read on the forward strand.
GGCGGCCCCCTAGAGCGGTTTCATCTTGCCGCCACATGCGTGGCGCGAGCCTATAAATGGCAGAGATCGTGGGGTGGGCTCACCTTCCCGTTACACCTGCCTCCCTTCACATAAGGTGTTCGGAAAAGAAGAGGAGTCCGGCGCCCGGTGATCGGCACATAGATTCAATCCTTCGCCTCCCGCATTGCCGGGCGGGCCTTCTCAGGTGTAAGATGGGCTCGGGCAACTGCTCATTGGCGACGGAGGACTTGATCTAAAGGCGCCTCGCTGGCCGCCGTTTCCCGCGAACGGAGGCGGAGGAGGATCATCCCGCCAGCGACGCACGCGGAGCCCGGGATCCGGCCGCCGGTTACGCTGCCTCGTCAGTCGCTCCACGAGCGGGTTGGGCATGCCTGGCCCACTCTCCTCCTGCGTGGGTCGATCACGCATCGGGCGCCGAAGCCCAAAGACCACGCCGAATGGGGTGTCGCTTCCTCTCGACCTTCGCTATGCTCAGTGAGGGTTGGTTGGGAAATTCCCCAACTGGAGCTCTTCAAGCATTACATCTTCGCCAAGATTCAGCCTGGCCGCCAAGAGGCGGACTCGCCCCGATCGCCTCGCGTGCCACCGGCAGCCTCGCGGGGGAAGGTTCGTGAGACCTTTCCGTGGACGACTTTTCCGACGGCGAACGCCGTTGAGGGAGGAGTCGCTTCTACGCAAGAACGCATCGACTCTTTTTCAACTCGCCGCATGACACCGGACGTACCTTCGACTTTGAGGGAGCGAAGCTATGGCGCGAAACCCCTTCTGCGTGCGAAGGCGATGGCGGGCGGCCGTGGCCAAGATCAAGGCGCTCGCGTGACGCTGGGTTGACGCGGTGAACCACATCATCGAAACGCTCGCTCGCGCAGGCGGTGGTGCCGCCGATGTCGAGCTCTCCGTATGTGGGAGATGACGGGGACAAGGCCCCATTCAAGGGATGACTGCGAACGCCTCGCGATCTCGATGATGACCGGTGGAGTTCTACCCGACGTTGGTGACCAGACGGGACGAGGGGCCGGAGCCCCCGAAGCGCTCCGACGCGGCGACGCTACGGCGGTAAGTGCCCTTCTTTCGCTTGAGCTCTCCCCCACTTGGCCGCGCTGAGGTTTGTGCTTTTCACGACGAGCCTGCGTGCTCTTCGTGGGGGTGATAAGCCCTTTGCCTGCGGCCTCCTTCCACAACGCAGGCCGCGCCCCATCGGCTGTGGCCGCGCCAAGTGCGGCGCGGTGAAGCGGGCTCGTCGAGCGGAGGTGATGACCGGGCCGGTCGGGAAGTCCGGGGCCGAGCACCGACAAAAGCTCTCGGCGCCGCCCACCCCGCTTCCCACCGAGAGCAGCGTCCCCACCGAGCCTGGGCTGAAGTTCTCTGACACCGGTGGTGGTGTGGCACGACGGCTAGCGCTGTCGCGGGCTTCGCCTCGGCCGGTGATCAAGCCTCGCGACCCGAAAGGTCGACTTCTCCTGCGATGGTGAAAAGTACCGCGTGAGCGCCGCTCCCGGAGGAAGAAGGAGGTCGAAGTGGGTGGCCCCCGTGTGAGTTCTTTCTGTCTTCGTTGCCGTGTCAGGGCACGCTTGTCGTGTCCGCCGAACCCTCCTCCACACTCGGGCGGCGGAGATTACCGGAAGCGGCCGAGGACGGAGAGGCTTAGCTTGAGCGCGACGCGCCTTAGGGCTTTCCGGAGGCCGCGAGCTCTTTCTGTCGCCGTCAGTTGCGGTGAGCTCGATGCCTGGTGATCCCGAGCTCAGCTGCCGTCATGCTCGGAGATGACGCGAGCACGATGGCGCCGCTGATGATGAGCTCTATAGGAACGAAGCTCTCGACGGCGTGACGCAGCGGCGTGCCGCGATGACGCAGAATCGCGGGACGGTGCTGCTGCTCCCTTTCGGGGGTACCCGTCGACATTTCCTCGCCGAGCGTCCGGGAGCTTCAGCGCCCGGCTGCCTGCGCCGCCACTGCCGCGAAGCTCTCGGCCCGAAAGGTCACCGCGAGTGCGGAGGTCGAGGCCCGCTGCCGAGACGGCGGCCTCGCTCGATGATGCCATCGTTGAGCTCCCCAGCGACGGCGGCGCGATGGTGAGGGCGAAGCGGCGCCACGGGGCGCCCGCCTCGAGGAGGAGGAGGAGGCTTTCGTTGAGGACATCGGAGGGCGGCGTCTGGGCTCAACGTCACCGACGCAGTGCCGGGTGCCGCCTCGCCACGACGATGATGGATGTCGACGTGGGCATGGGTGCGGGAGATGCGTGTAGCGCAGGGCGAGCGTCTCCTCCCGGCGCGGATGTCGGACTCCCGCGCACTGGCCCCGATGAGCGCCTCAACCCCCGCCGCGTGGAGGGGCCGAGCGTCTGCCTCCGCCTCGCCCGGGGTTTGGTCTAGAGGTGGTACTCGGTCACCTCCTTTTTGTGCCCGGTTAGGATGCTCACATGCTTTTAACCCTTCCTGAGTGCATGACCCCTTCAGGGTTATAACTGACGCCAGCTCGTTTGAGGGCCAGCAGACCGGGTGAGCAGCCGACGACAAACAGGCGCTGATATGCGTGGGGGAGATCGACGAACACAACTCCCCTCGCACCGGATATCTCGAGCCGGTGGAGGAGGGCCACCATGCTCGTGGGTGGAAGACCAGCCTCTCGTGAGGCGCAGAGAGGGTGGGAGGCCGCTGCGAAGCGGCCCGTAGGAAGGAGGCGCGAGCTCGCCTTCCATAAGCCGCAAGGCCCGTGAGGAGCCGACTCTCCACCGGATGCTCGAGACCTAAGGAGCTTGAGCGCCGGGGCTCGAGCTCTGCGCAACGAGTCCCTCGAGGAAGGACAAGGACGAGCTTAAGGGACAAGCCGACCGCCGCGACGCCGAGCGCCTCGCGGGTGAGCACTTTTGTCTCGTGAGGCCTCTTTTTCCCCCTTTTATCCATGTTCCGATCCCTTACTTTCCTCTCGCAAATGAGAAGGAGAGGACCCTCAAGGCGGATAGAGGCCGAGGACGTGAGGCACAAGCCGGGCCAAGCTTTCTGAGTCCGCCCCCGAGCGTCATTCCAGCTCACCCTCGCAGGGGAAGGAGGCGACTCAAGCTAGCAGCCTCCTCGGAAGCTCGCCGACGCGCTGCGTAAAGCGCGGGCGTCCCGAACGCCGCCGCCAAGGCCGCGAGGAGGCCGAGAGCTTTGAAACGCGGCGGTTTCCGACCCCGCCATCAAGTCGGGAGACGCTCTGCGACATCCTCGGGTGGAAGACGGGGCGGACGGATCGATCGCTGCGTGTCCGGGCGCCCGCCGCAAGGCGGTGGCGGAGGACGCGCGCGCCAAGACATGCATTGCTAAGGCTTATCGCGCCGTTTTCTCCCACTGGCCACCTCGATTTCGGTCGAGGCTCGCACCTCGCAGCGCACGGGTGTGGCCTCGCATCGGCGACGCCGACACCGAGCGTGAAAGTTCCGCTGGCCGCCGTAGGTCGCGCACGGACGGAGCTTATCCGCCGAAGCTTTTCCCGTGATGGGCCGATGAGCCCGAGGGTCTTCGGGCATCCTGTTTGGAAGATGGAGCGGACGAGGAATTCGGGCCGCCGAGGAGGCCGCGACATTATGTCTTCTAGGCCGATGGGATCAGTGGACCCCAAGCAGGATAGTGTTCCAAGCGTTTGGCCTCCTTTAGTGGTTCGGGTTAGGTCCTCGCCATCGAGGCGAAGTAAAGACTCGTGGTTAAGTGGCATGGTGGATGTTGCGCCTTTCCCCTCGCGCTTTTTTTCCCGCGTGCCCCCGCCGGCTTTTCGCACGAGCCGCATCCCCGTGAGCCGGACGGCGGGCCCTTCCCTTGGCCCGGGGGCAGAATGTCGCTGGGCCGGTGGCCGCTTTCTCGGTGATGAGCTCATAGGTTAGCCGCCGGGCATTGCCCGTACGAGGGGGGGAGCGAAGTTTTGTGCATTTGAGCCGCTGCTTAGCTCTGCATCGCCGCTTTTGTGGAGGACCTAGTTTGCGAAAGATTTCGCGGTGTGCACCTCGACCTCTCAGGCCTCGAAGCGAAGACCGCCTCGCCGTTTCGAGGGCCGGGCTTATGACCAATGTCGTTAACAAGAAAATGAGCTCGGTGAGCTTGAACGGATCGATGCAATCAAGGACATTTTTCTTAACACGCCTTAGAGGGGCATGTAGCATCTAGTGAGTGAGGAAGGTCGGGCCTATAGGCATGAAGCGCTAAGAACAAAGCAACCGCTTACTCTGTAGGCTGTCGCTCGTCGCCGCTGATCTCGTTGTTTCCGTTGTCTCGCCTCCGGGTTGGGGCCTCCCGAGAAGGGTGGAGGTCGCAGGCCGGGATGATCGAGTTTCGTGGGCGTGGCATGCCCTCCACCTTCCGCTCGCCGGTCACCCGATGCCGAGGTGAGTCGACGCTGCTCTCGCGCTTCCTCCTCCTCCGCCGAGGGACCGCGGAGCCTGGGCTGAGGCTCTCGAGGCTGCCCGCAGCTCTTGGTGATCCCGGCCCGGGCCTGAGTAGAGGTCTTTCTGGCGGGCCACTCCTTGCTCTCTGGGCGACCGGAAAGGCGCTTCTGAGGTGAGCTGGCCGCTTTGCTCCGATGCGGAGGCGCGAACCGGCGCTGCTGTCCCGGTGCGACGCACACCTCGGGACGGCGGCGCCGAGAGCGCTTACGACCGACCGCGAGGCGACGCGCACGCGAGGACGTCGGACGCCGCTTCCAGCGCAGCCTCGTGATAGCCTCCGGGTCGAGGAGGTCGCGACATGTCCCGCGGCCGCCCGCGCGTGTCCGGCACCGCTGAAGCTCGAGCCCGCGCGAGGCCACGCAGGCCTCACGCGGCCGCTGTCGCCGCCTCGCTCGGCCCGTCGCGAGGAGTGCGCGCCGCGACGCCAAAGCACCGCCGGGGTGGTGGC